>CALNHX010010662.1:0-38314 GCA_940337035.1 Agriotes lineatus | reverse complement strand
CCAGAAAAGACTTAGCAATAAGACATAAGACGCAGAAGAAAGTTAAACCACAGAACTCTTCATATAGGTACTGGAAACAAAACTGACTTTTAAACATCATCAAGATTACGCAAAAATGTTTAGAAAAATCCAAGATGGTACATTGGTTCTACACAAGGATATTGTACCCACTTATAGTGTCTTGGTATTGCTATAGTGGTATACGGCTAAGATGCTGGTAATAGAAACAAGCTGAACAAAATTCAACGAATAGCCTGCGTAGGAATAACGGGGTCTATCTGCACGTTCCATAGCCGCATCAGAAGTTCTACTAGATCTCCCTTGCGCCTAAAAGCAAAAGCAGATGTACTGGCTAAGAGCCTATCTACTAAAAACACATGGCTTCGCTGTTTAACCTGGATAAGCACGTTATCACACTGAGGTCTTTAAAGACATGAACAAAAACTTCATATTGTAAACGAAACCAAAGAAAATCAAAAGCTCTTATGATTTTCGTAAACTGTTTAAAGCTTTAGTTCCAGAACGTAGAGACTGGGACCAGGCCATTTGCATTAACAAACTGAATGGTAAAAAATGGTTCACAGACGGATCCAAAACTGATACAGGAACAGGAGAGCAGGTATATATGTTTCGAAAAATGCTCTAATTAGTCCAGTTGTTGAAGGTTTTCCGCTCCGAATTCTTTGAACCTTGACCGATTCACGTGAAATTTGGTGAGTGGTTAGGGGATGGCTCAAGGAGCAAAAGTAACATAGCGCCGAGGTGCGCTTTTACCCTGAGAGTGGATGTCACTTCTTCAACGAGCCATACTTATTTTATTTTGGAGCTAGAGCATTCATAAAAAAACCAATCTCTTTGCTGTTTTCTAAGCTTCATTTTTTGTTATTACAACTTATTTGCTAGAATGCGAAGTTTTTGACTTATTCGCGAAAAACGTCCGAAAACATGCATTTTTATCACGAAAAATCTAAGTCTTCAATCGAGAATAGCTTGAAAAATATCAATCTATCGAAAAAACTATATAGAATATTTTTTACTTAGAATTTGTCCCTCTATCCATTTCTGGGGTTATTTTGAGTGAACAATTTCTACCCCCGAGAAGGGGTGGCATCCACTCTCAGGGTAAAAGCGCACATCGGCGCGATGTCACTTTTGCTCCTTGAGCCATCCCCTAACCACTCACCAAATTTCACGTCAATCGTCAAGGTTCAAAGAATTCTGAGGTAATAGCATATTTTTACCTTCAACGACTGGACTAAATCATTAATATTGGTAAGTACGCAAAAGTTTTTCAAACTGGAATAGTGGCAGTTCTCCCCTGTACTCAAGTCATGATGCACAGGTATTACTCAAGGTGCGTTCGTTAAGTACAGTCGTGTTCAAAAATGTGTTGTACAGAGACAGTTATAAGTTTATGGTAGTTGTGTGTTTACTCAATTAAGGCTCACGCTGTATCACTAACTATAACCGTTCAATAGTTATTTTCTCGGTAGGTAGACATGGACTTTTGTTTTTATGTTTAATAAAATTAAAACTTCCACTTTGTCAGAATCAGCTGTTATGTACAGAAGACTCACGAAAGTGTCTAATTTGACATTTTGAGGTTAAACGTGCAATGTTGCCAGTGCTTTCATACTCTGTTTGCCATTAGGCATAACTAGCAGTCCAGTGAGACAAATGTCTCATTTAATAAAACAAAAAAGACCGTCCCGGACGGACCAGCGTCCCGGACGGACGGAAATCACGTGATTTCTCGAAAACCGGAAGTGTCACGTGACTGAAATTCGGTTCCTGACCTGACATGACCATTCCAAACATATAACTTTCATAACTTTTTTTTCTATCTCTTACGGTTTGGCTGCTGAAACAGCGTCCCAGACAAAACAGCGTCCCAGACAGACGGAAATCACGTGATTTCTCAAAAACTGGAAGTGTCACGTGACTGAAATTTGGTTCCTGATTTGACATGACCATTCCAAACATAACTTTCATAACTTTTTTTTCTATCTCTTACGGTTTGGCTGCTGAAACAGCGTCCCAGACAAAACAGCGTCCCAGACAGACGGATCTCACGTGATTTCTCGAAAACTGGAAGTGTCACGTGACTGAAATTCGGTTCCTGATCTGACATGGCCATTCCAAACATAACTTTCATAACTTTTTTTTCTATCTCTTACAGTTTGGCTGCTGAAACAGCGTCCCAGACAAAACAGCGTCCCAGACAGAGGGAAATCACGTGATTTCCCGAAAACAGGAAGTGTCACGTGACTGAAATTCGGTTCCTGACCTAACATGACCATTCCAAACATATAACTTTCATAACTTTTTTCTCTATCTCTTACGGTTTGGCTGCTGAAACAGCGTCCTAGACAAAACAGCGTTCCAGACAGACGAAAATCACGTGATTTATCAAAAACCGGAAGTGTCACGTGACTGAAATTCAGTTCCTGATCTGACATAACCATTCCAAACATATAACTTTAATAACTTTTTTCTCTATCTTTTACGGTTTGGCTGCTGAAACAGCGTCCCAGACAAAACAGCGTTCCAGACAGACGAAAATCACGTGATTTATCAAAAACCGGAAGTGTCACGTGACTGAAATTCGGTTCCTGATCTGACATGACCATTCCAAACATATAACTTTCATAACTTTTTTCTCTATCTTTTACGGTTTGGCTGCTGAAACAGCGTCCCAGACAAAACAGCGTCCCAGACAGACGGATCTCACGTGATTTCTCGAAAACTGGAAGTGTCGCGTGACTGAAATTCGGTTCCTGACCTGACATGACCATTCTAAACATATAAACTTCATAACTTTTTTCTCTATCTCTTACGGTTTGGCTGCTAAAAAAGCGTCCCAGACAAAACAGCTTCCCAGACAGACGGAAACCACGTGATTTCTCGAAAACAGGAAGTGTCACGTGACTGAAATTCGGTTCCTAAACTGACATGACCATTCCAAACATGTAACTTTCATAACTTTTTTCCCTATCTCTTACGGTTTGGCTGCTGAAACAGCGTCCCAGACAAAACAGCGTCCCAGACAGACACGTCTATTAGATAAAGGATATTTATGGACATCGGCGTCATGGATACCTATCTGTCAACAAATTGTAATACTATAGCAAATATGCCGAAAGTCATTAGGTGACACAAAACTATAAATTACAAAGGCCTACAGGCATTATAAAGCCGACAGGCCAGACCTCAGTAAAACTGAAATCTTTGCCCGGCTTAGTGACATTTGGGACGTAAGTATTTATGCATATAACCTAACTGTTGGTTTAATTTTGGGCTTTGTACTGTTTTAGGTATCTGAAAGAACTATTATTGGGCGGGACCATTTTGAAATTAAACCTTTTGTCGCGAAATGCAAAACTACGACCTATAAGACTGTAATTCGACCCACAGCTACGTATGAATGTCAAACATGGACAATGAATGTGGCAGATCAAGACATGATAAGTAGGTGGGAGAGAAAAATACTGCAAAAAATATTTGGAGGGACTCGGACGGAGGAGGTTTGGAGAAGACTTACAAACGAAGAGATACAAGAGAAATATGGGGAGCCAAGTACAGTAGATTTCATTAAATCTCAAAGGTTAAGATAGTCTGGACATATATGGAGAATGCCAGATGGAAGAGCTACTACGATAGTATTGGAAGGCAGAGCGCAAGAAACTAGAAGAGGGCAACCAAGAAATAGATGAAAGGAAACAGTAATGGAAGACATAGCAAGAAAAGGAATAAAAGACTGGAGAAATAAAATCATGAATAAGGGACAATGGAGACAGATTGTTATGCAATGGGCCTAAAGTGGCTTGTAAAAGCTTTATTTATTTATACTGAAAAAAAATACATAAATTGTAATATTTAAATATTTTTGTGTACAATTTATAACTCTTCTTCTTCGCGTGACTTGGTTTACGTACTTCCCAGCATCTTTGCAATAATGTTTGCATACAAAATAAAGCCGTCCTTGTTACAAAGCCTTTTCTAAATCCCATTTGCTCATCACTTATAGCTTCCTCACGTTTTACAAAAATTCTGTTTTGTATCACTCGCAGCAGCAATTTGAGAGTGTGGCTCATGAGACTTATTAATCCGAAATCCCCACCTGACCTTGCATTTCATTTTTTTGGTATATAAACGTTGAACGAATCCATTCTTGTGGTATTTGTGCCCTTCTTGGTAAATTTGGTTAAAAAGATTGTTAAATGTTTTACGTATGTCGGTAAGACATTTTAACCACGCTGTTGGAATCTGATCTGAACCGGGAGCTTTATTATCTTTTGCTTGCCTTATGACTTTCTCTACCTCTTCCCTCATTATGTCTAGACCTGTTTCAGTTGTTACGTTTTTTCTCTCTTCTTCTCTATCGTCGTCAAAAAGATTTGCTATGTAATTTCTCCACTCATCCTTCTTTTTATTTTATCAAGTATCAACTTTCCATTAGAATCATTTAAAATACCGGGTGGCCATAAACATCTGAGATCCCTGTAGCCATGGAATCAGCTACTTATAAATGTTGGTTAGCATTATACATGTTTCAATTATAATAAGTATTGGTATGAAATGTAATAAAATGTAAATAAGAGGAGCGGAATGTGCCTCAGATTCTGCAGTTTAGCCTACGACTCGATTATAAAAATCTCCTGTTCTAACTTCAATACTTATTGCAATCTGTAATAATTTTTGACAGATAGGAATTTTAGTTGTGATGACATTAATGACATTTTGTAGTTGGATTCATCACTTTAAGAAAGCGGTGTTGATTCCAAAGGTAATGTGACATCAGATATTTATGGCCACCCGGTATAATGACATTTTTTACGTTGGTTGGGTGTCAATTCTTTAACTTTCTTGTGTACAATAAACAAACGACTTTCCTTATACCATTATGTCTACTGAACATAGTATGAAACGTATTCAGAATCAGCAAGTTGTCTTTCATTAAATTTATCTTAACCAATAATAAAAGTGGCACAAAATCCAAAACTAAATCTGGCAACCACGTTTTGTACATGAACATACAATTATCATTTTGTATAAGATGGGCATAACCTAACTTTTGTTAATGACTGACAGCATATTTACAGGATGAAATTCATCACCCTAACATGGCCTCCTATCGGGAAAATAACTATTGAACGGTTGATAGGTAGACCTAGATGTATACTTTCAAAATATTTGTATATATAACACTTTTTTTAACTTTGTGTGATGAATTTATGCTCACAAAGCACAAATGCTGTGCAACAATCGAATATCTGGAAATATTTGCCGAACGCTCAACTGTCACCTGTCACAAAATGCGCAAGTGTCAAATTAAAATGTAAATTTCATTGATTCATTCATTCATAATCTTTAGCCTTTTTTACTTTCGGTGTCGAGGACCATTCATATTCAAAGATTATACAGGTTGTCCGAAATCCTTTTTGAACATAGGAAATTAATGAGTGCGACAAGGAAAACATAAACAAAATGAGTAGCAGGACAAAGACAGAACGTAATCATGGCTAGCTAAATTTTTAAACTAAAATTAAGTCAATGAAACAAACAAACACTTCTGTCAAATATTTTATCTGTCATTAAGAGTATAAAGTGAGGTTTAAATATACTATTGTTTACTATTCACATAATTATTTTAATTATTTAAACCTCACTTTATACTCTTGATGACAGATAAAATATTTGACAGAAGTATTTTTGTTTCATTGACTTAATTTTAGTTTAAAAATTTAGCTAGCCATGATTACGTTCTATCTTTGTCCTGCTATTCATTTTGTCTATGTCTTCCTTGTCGCACTCATTAATTTCCTATGTTCAAAACGGATTTCGGACAATCTGTATAACGCTGTCGTTCATATGTCATTGTTGTTACTTGTCATGCGCTGATCCTCTGTTTACTCGGTTACAATACATCGAACAAATCGGTACTTACCGAACGCCAACAGATCTCCTCGTTTGGCTTGCTCCATATTTAACAAACGATTTCGAGGAAACAGAGCTGTCAGAGGTACCTTTCCGAAAGCAGTTTTAGTAAACTATATAGAGGATCTCTAGGCTGGGATAGAGTCCCTGTATATTGTAACGGTTGCATCTTAGGATTGTTATTTCTTCATAAAGCTATTCCAACATATGAGATAATTTTTGATAAATAAATTAATTAATAATTAAAATGTTAAAGGATGGATTTATAGAATAAAAGAACAACTTAAATATTTGAAAGTTATCTAATGACCAAGATATTGGATGTAATATTGTTAAGGACAGGGTATCAGGTAAAAGTAAGTACGTTAATAATCGTTATAATTATAACTTGCTCATTTTTTGCTTCTTAGTAATTTTCTTTTACATGTTCCTTTCTTGTGTTATCACTTTTGATATTTTATGAAAAAAAAAATTTAGGCTATTAATTACCGAAATAAGTATAATGGACTTATCTTCCGAGGTAAGCAATATTTCTCCTTCAATTTTGGCACAGCTATTCTTTATATATGCTGCTATGAGTTGAGAAATTTTTATTGCATTTTTATGTTTGGTTTTGCCATTATTATTTAAAAAACGAGTGCTAAATTACTACAAATAAACCAATAAGTCAATAACTAGCTGGTCGAATTTAATTAAATTTGGATATGTCCTGGGGCTGGTGTTTCTACATTTTTTGATATCAAATTAAACCTTTTCTATTGAAGAGGACTTAATAAAAGTACCGGAATATCTACTCATTTTTAATAGAAAATCGAAACGCACTCAAAGCTGGTCGGCCATGATGGACGAAAACCAGGTAACTGGTGACTACAATAGACTACTTGTCGCTACACTAATCTTTTCGTAAAGGCTGTAGGAGTCACAGAAATTATTCGGCTAAAGATCAATTTATATATTTACCTTCTATAGATGAACAACGTATCGATGGTGAACTGTCCTCAGTTTTGACATTATTAACAGAATTATAAAAAAAATAATTTAACTCTTCAAATAAAAAAATAGGCAATTTTGTCGTTATTTGTTACTATTTTGAAAATCTGTGTAAATACGCATAAATTTTATAATGGGGCGCAGGACATAAAGCAATAGAATTATGTTTCTATGTTTTCGTTAACGTGTAATTAATTTTTTTAAATGGGACTATCTATTACTAAGAATACATCTTACATATTTCTTCGTCTAGACTCTTTAAATCTCGTCACTTCCATCGGTAGATATCGCCAACTGAAATTATGTTCAGTAAGCGATGATTAATCAATAAATAACAACTAAGAAATTATGAATTCAAATGTTTAATTCTTCTATGCTTACTAAAAACAAGAATAGATATAAATAAGAAAGGACGGACAATGCGTACTTCAACGGTAACCAGGTATGCGGATTAAAATAATGGTAGGGTTTCTGAGTAAAAGTACATATACATACTTTATATTTTATACTGATTTCTATTTAGTCAGATATCAAATTTTCTACCCAAATTTCCTTGATACAAAAGCCACGTTTTCGTGCTTTTTGGTCACAGAATATGTTCTAATATAACAATAAAATGGGTAATTATTGAACGAAATCGCCCAGACATTTAAAGTGATCTTTTACTGATAAACGTCAGATATAATGATAACTAATTGAATTATATCAGTGTAAAACTGCACTACTATCATTATCTTAATTCGCAATTAATTACCTGTTTACCCCTATTCCCATTTTAAACACGTAATTAATTTCATATTACCATAATGACATAATTTCGTCGTCTATATCAACAAGAAGAACAAATCAGTTCTCTGGCATTAGCCGTTTACGAGTGTTCTATTGAATTTATTCCTTTGTATACTTTTTATAAAATAATTATGTTACCATTACGAAAGCATTCTTTGGTTAATAATGATTTCTTTAATAAAATAATAAATGGAAGAATATTTTCAACCGATAACCGTCCTATGTTTTTATTCCATTCATTGAGAATCAGTTTTTCGCAATGATTAAAAAATGTTTGCTACATCTTCGCAGTACATTTTGAAAGACTCTCACGTCATACATTGGCAACCCTGCTTTTGCACAAAGGTTGAGAATTTACGTGTTTATTATAAAAACATCAACGTGGAACATATATTATAGAAGACAAGACGCACAGAAATTTGCTTCCGAATTTTTGTAGCTAAAGATTGTTTATATTTTCTTAATTTAACGTTAATTAATGAATTAATATTGGTTAGAAAACTAGATCTTTTTTATAAAATATATTTCTACATTTATCTAGCGTGCCATGATTTTATTTAAACCGAAGGCATTATCAAGATTTTCGCTGAATTGTACAACTTTTGTCCAAGTTAACCAACTTCATTAATCTTTTAATTTCCAAAATCTCAACAGTGGCATGGTCTAGATTTTATTTTCTCGTAATCACCATAGAGTGCGACAGAGCATTCGTGTCTGGGCAGAGCTCTTTCAACTATAATCGGCGTTACGAGTATAAGTGTTTGTAAATAACATTTATATGATTAAATCATTAAATTGAATTCAAGCAATAATCGTTATCTTCTAAAAAAACAACTACGAACTTGACATACTAGCAAAAGCTTCATATGCTAGTTACAAAGGTAAAATATACTAAAATTTTATCTATTTAAAACCATAATTTCTCAGAAACACTTATTTATTATCGGCGTTACGAGCATAAGTGTTTGTAAATAACATTTATATGATTAGATCATTAAATTGAAGTCAAGCAATAATTGTTATCTTCTAAAAAAACAACTACGAACTTGACATGCTAGCAAAAGCTTCATATGCTAGTTACAAAGGTAAAATATACTAAAATTTTATCTATTTAAAGTCATAATTTTTCAGGAACGAAAATCCTTGCAAATCATTTTCGATAGGACTACAGAAATTTTCTTTATTGATTTTCGACTAATGCACTAGTTTGATAAAACTCTACATTGCGCTCTGTCATGAGCTCTTTTTATAGCATTATCAGTATTGATGTTTGTGTTCTTTTTTGGTTCTTTATATTGTAGCCTGGGTCTCTCTCAAGGATGTTTTTATTTCATTTATTACTTTTGGTAAGCCCACAACTTATTTACATATCGCAATATTCGCCCCTTTAATTTTTATGCCCATAATCTTTTCGCGCCTTTTTTGTCAGTACGTGTAAGTTAGATACTAGTCTGTTCATATGACATCTGCGCTGTCAGATTGACATTCTGTTGGTGGTAAAGAAATTTCTGTTGCTCTTAAGTTTATTAACTTGGCTACACTGCACTTGTAATTTAAAAAAAAAAATTTAAATTTTCTTGCACGCAAATGTCATATTTCATGTAGCATTACATGATAAAACTTGAACGACTGAAATGGAGGGTAAACGTACAAAGGCTTTGTTAACTGCTCTCGAAAAGCAAGCTGTTATAAATTACTACAATGAACAAAACGGTTTTTTTCCATATTTAACTAAAATTGAAATTGGAAGAAGAGCTGCCAAAATCTTTTTGGTAATATGTGGTTGTACCAATAAAAACAGAAACAGTATCAGATCTAAAAGGATGTACGCGAACCAAAAGTGTGTGAAAGGAAGGTTTATTCAAATTCACAGCTGAAATGTGGAATAACCGTGTTGTTCACTGTGAAAAATTAATTTTACAGGATTGGAAAAATATATGGGAGATTTGCCTGTTCAGAGTGTTCCACTTCTTGTTATTTCCTTAACAGAAGAATCATATATTTCAGATTTACCAATATCTGATTCTGAATAAAAGTATATTTGTTATATTGTTTGTTTATCAATGTATTTATATTAGAATATTAAATTCTATTTTTAAATAGATAAGTTTAAAAACTTACGTTAATTACATTAATCTGATATTTATCAATAATTCATTTTACTTTAAGTAGATATTTATGATAATTAAAAAGAATCCATTTCATAATGCAATTATTGTAAACTTCACAGACCTAACCTCAATGAGTTTTTTTTGATACTAGTAACTAATTTAGCTGTACAGTCTTAAGGTAAGGTTTTTCTTCTGGTATCTACACCCAATGATTTTTTTAAATTTTGACAAGTGACAGCGCAGATGTCATATGAACAGACTATACTCTATTTAATCAATTAACCTTCAATCTCTTCCCCTTCATCACGTTTCCCATTCTTTCTACTTGGTCTAGCGCTCATGGTCAAACTTACGTTTAGTTTGCGTCTACCGTAAAAACGATAGATCTGCCTTGAATGTATTCATAGCGCAAAGCAAAATATACTATTAACAGCCTTTTTGTTTTCCAATTCCAGAATTTGTCATATTTCGATATTGTGATTTACAAACAGTAGTTTGTTGCTAATTCAATATCTTTTTCTATAGAAATCCACAACTGCCCCGTGTGATCGAATCAAACTTTTGTCCCGGGTCTATATAGATCTAGAAGCAAGAGTTATTTTGATCTTGTTGTGGGCTAATCGGAATTTGCTAATTTTCCCGTTACTTTTACATTTCCAATCTGCAAATGTGATCTAGCTACGCTTATTTTGCAAACATACTAAAACAGAGAATCTTCGTCAGTTGCTATGCTAGTTGTGATTATGCTAACGAATATAATTCCAATTGGCAGTAAAAGCTGTTTTGTATTTATGCAAAGATTTACAACTTTCACAAAAAGTTCGATCTTTTTGACAGAAGTCTACTTGAACTTGTAGAATAAGTATTTGGAAAGCGGGCACACATTTACAATGTTGGTGATGTGTGCGACAACAAACTAGGAATGTATGTATGAAAATGCCATCTCCCAAAAAATTCAAAGGAAGTCTTGATTATAAAGTAAATGTAGAATGTCGCTGTGAAACAATATAGTAATCATTATGTATCTCTAATAATACTCAGAAAGGAGTAGAGTGTATATCCTGATTGCTCTCTAGAAAACTTCTTTGACACAGAACATTGAATGAAGAATTGACTTCAGACACAGAAAAGGCAATAATTGCATGGCAAGAATTTAGAGATACAGGTATAATTTGTTTCTTAATCTACATCCATCAGGTTCAAGCGTGAAGTCCTACATAATTAAACGTAAATTATTAGAACTTTTTAATATCTAGTTACTTAATTGAGGGCTGAGTTTCTGTGCTTTTACTTTTGATTGCCCTCCATTTCATGAGCCCGAATACATCCACAATGCTGTATCGGATTGTTTCTTACTGCCCAAGTATTGGGAAGTGAACTGAAGGCGGAGCTTAGTTAAATGGCCTCTCTAAGTAGGTACGATTCTTAAAGCCTATGTATTTCCCTACTTAAACGCTGATCTTAAATGTTTTTTAGTATTTGTTTAAATAAATTTAGGGGCATATTATTGGGATATTTTAAGCTTTTATGGAATGCACTTTAATTAAAGATGTGTAAACGGGATTTTAATAGGGCTGTTTTACCATAAATAAATAATTTAATCAGTAGTGCGTAAATATACCAATGCTGCATTTAACAGATTTCTAGTATTTTCTTAAATAATTTTACGGGCCTAATATTGAGAAATTGTAAGTCGTCATGATATGCATTTTAATTAAAGATGTTTAAATGGGACTTTAATAGACTTTGATAAAAATAAATAATTTCACCAGCCGTGATTACATCAATGGCTATTAAGTCATGCTGCATTATTTACAAAGTTTCTATTTCTAGTAGGTAAGTATTTGTTACACACAGCAACTATTGGGGAAGTTTAAGTCTTATGGGATGTAGTTAAAGATGTTCTAATGGTACTTTAATAGTCACGTATTAGTCAGCACAGTGTCAGGGAAGATAGACGGTCGGCCTTACCTATTGGCGAAAGTTATATTGGTTATTTTGCCGGCTGGTAACTATCGGCCTAATTGGGCTAGCTCGCCGCGAGGGTCGCAGGGTTCCAGCTATGCTAAAAGAGAATACAAAAAAAAGGAGTGGGCGCCAGGTCCTAGACTCAGATCCAATTCCTTGTGCCGGACCTTACACAAGGTCGAAGATAAAAACCAGCAAGTCAAAAATAAACAAATCAACAACCAATGAATAGATCACAGCTTTATTTCAAATATTGGTGCGTACTATAGTGCAAGGCTAACACAAGTATATATATATAGATCACAGCTTTATTTTAAATATTGGTGCGTACTATAGTGCAAGGCTAACACAAGTATATATATAAATCACAGCAGGCAATATTTCTAGCAACACCAAAGAAAACACACAGTATGCGACATGCAATAATAAATATAAATACAGATATAAATATAAATATCGAGCAAATAGTAGCCCACGAGCAGCAATGACTATGACCTGTGAATGGGCTAACACATTAAAACATTGCGCGGTTAAAAACGGAGCGTAGCGAGTATTAAATTAAAAAAAACATAAATTAATCCCTGTGAGGCAGCATATAGCAGGGCCAGGTTATGCAAGCGCTCAGCTGATGCGAAACCCCGAATATCAGCTCAGAAATATTCTAAAGTAATTAATCCAAAATTTCTAAAGGTAAAATCTACCAGGATATATGACCATATAAAAGCAGGGTAGATTTCTCAGTGGAAATACATCAGGTACGTAAATGAACGCTAAAGCAATCGCTTGAATAACCTTCGGCAAACTTGTACCTACGTAAACTCGCAAATAAAGTACAATAACGCGGAATTGACAATTATTCTACCGGCGGCGGGCCTTATGACGCAATCGCTACTAACCCGAGATTAATCAGTCATGAATTGAAACTGCAGAAGCAATCGACTACCGATGTCGCTACTCTAGCCACTATCAACATCGAAACGACGCGGCAAACTTCAGACGGCTGACAGCAAATGGCGACGAAAATAAATATAAATATCTGTATATTAAACAAACCGCGGGCAACGAGCCGTGAGTACAACCCTAAATCTGAAGTAATTAAACGAAAGATCTAACATACGATTTGCAGGGGAGCTCGATGGGGCGCGGCGGCCGGCGACAGTCGATATAAATATCTGTATATTGAACAAACCGCGGAGCTGCTTTCACCAAGTCAGGTAAGCTCGATTAATGATTCGATAAAGGTCATTAGCCTGCACAAAATGGGCGCTCAAAATTTGCAATAGTCCTATCACAATAACGCATTAAAATTATACAAAAGCATGCACTAACATCTAACTCGACGAAGCATTACTATGCCAAAAATATCCTACATGCCCTATCTGTTAATGAGACGAGATTCCGACAACTAACTATAAAATACACCAGGCGCAAATAGCTATATCAGTTTCTTGCCTGTAGTAAAAACATGTCAGCTCCTAACCTGTGGCTTGCGGGGGCCGGAGACGGCAGAAGCAATGGGGTTCCGGCAGACACAGCGGGAGGCCCAGCGGACCTAGGAGGCGGTGATTGTATCACAGGTGAGTGCAGTGCTATCCCTCCAGCGTAGCTACCAGGGAATTTGTAGAGCTCCTTGACAATTCGATGGTTTCAGGGGCCCAAATCGACGGTTTGGATGCCCGCAGAGTGCAGCCGAACAAGGAGTGCTAAGCCTCTTCAGGGGGGAGTTCAACCTCTCGCAGGAAGCGTCCAAACTCTCCCAAGGTCGTAGCCGACAGGAAATGGCATCCCACAATAAATAAAAGTTCACAGTAAATCGAAATTCACAGCAAATCGAATCCCACAGGGAATGGAATCCCACAGTAAATGCATCCAGTAAATCCAGTCCCACAGTAAATGGCTATAACGCACAACGCCCAAATAAGTCCCAAATAAGAAGAAACTGGCCTTATCTTACCTCACGCTGGAATTGAGCCAGAAGAAAGGGCAGAAACAATGCTGGCCTCAAACGGATCTGCAGTTGCGAAGGACGTACGTATAACCAAATCAAATACGAACGTCTTAAGGGCACATGTGCTTTTTCAGATCCTCCGAAAAATCAAAACGGAGCCGAGCTATACTAATTAGCTCAAAAATTTAAGCACACGGCCGAGGCACTAGCAGCCTGCACCAAGTTTAAAATGGGAAAGACCTCAAAAATCCACCAGCTACCAGTTATCAAAACTTTCCAAAATTTTTGGGCCAGAAGATGCGAAAAAAACAGCCTGAAAAATTTGACTGCAAGAAGTGATATCCTTTATCTAGCAACAAATAGAATAGTGCAGAAGAATTTGTAACAGGGGTTGCCTAAGCGCCATATACAAATATCTGTAGGAATATGACCTAAATAAATTTAGTTTGTAAAATATGGGTAATTATTCGAGGAGTTGCTTACCAAACTGCTTGATAATTATAGGAAAATAATTAAAAATAAGATACAGCTAATTATACCTAGTTTGAAGCATGCAAAAATTGACAAAAGCCAACCATAAATATTCAAGTTCAGAATTCAGCTAGCAAAAGTTCAATACTACGGGGGACACTCCAAAAGTATCGTAACAAATCCTCCCCCCACAAAAGGGAGGGTAAATCACCCCAGATTTACCCGACCATACAAATGCCAACAAAAGAAATCGCCCTAAGAGACAAAAAAAACGATGCCTGCCGGAAGGAAACAAAGGGAAGGAACAAAGGATCTAAAGAAGTAGACAAGGAGAGAGCATGTAAGAGTCTAAGCGCATCATCGAAGACAACTAGACACCAACCACTTCCGTCGCTGCAAGATGACGTGAGCTGCGCCGGTGGAAGGGAAGGCTACGTCAGGTTGCAACAAAGATGCACCCGAAACGCAAACACCTCGGAAAAATGCGGAGTGGGAGACAGGAAAGCGAACGACACAGAAGAAGGAAGGGAAAGGAAAACCAACCTCAACCAAGGGTTAAGTACTTAGGCCCAGGATCGACCTACAGCACTGAAGCTATCTCCAAATGACGGAAGATAGAACGGATATCCAAAATAATACGAAGTATAAAGAGAACGAACACAGCAAAAAGAGGGAACATCCCTTTCAAACAAGAAAAAAAAATGAGACAGAGAAAGATGCGAGAAATGAAGGGACCAGATGTTTAGGTCGGGACTCCAATTCGAGAAAAAGGAAAGGTGAGTTGGGTCCCAAGATTCCGTCCGACGTCCCCAAACCAACCTCCCAAAAAGACGTAGACGAGATCACACACACAAGAGACAAGGTTAGCGAGAGGGACAATGCCTTGGAGAAAGATTCAGGTCCCAATAAATCCGACAAAGTCGATGCCCTAGAAGAGCGAACAAAACCGTCCTCGAAACCCAGACACACCCAAACGCACAACCGAAAAGGACAGAGGCTCAACAAAAGAGTCGGGTTCCACGAATCCAGACAAAGCCGAGGCCCTAAAAGAGGGCAGAAGAAACCGTTCTCAAACATCAAGCATGCCCAAGGCAAGGAGTAAGTTTCACTTGAGGATTGAAATCCGCCTAAGCGAGGGGATATCCTATCAACCAACCAAACACACAGAACGTATAGCTGACGGCAATAGGCATCATCAGCTATACCTCAAAAATCCAAAAATCCAAAAGGGCACCCTACAAGCATCCACCAAGCTCACTCAAACCTCACCAAGAAAGCGGACAAAAGAAATGCATTTTAATTAAAGATGTTTAAATGGGACTTTAATAGACTTTGATAAAAATAAATAATTTCACCAGCCGTGATTACATCAATGGCTATTAAGTCATGCTGCATTATTTACAAAGTTTCTATTTCTAGTAGGTAAGTATTTGTTACACACAGCAACTATTGGGGAATTTTAAGTCTTATGGGATGTAGTTAAAGATGTTCTAATGGTACTTTAATAGTCACGTATTAGTCAGCACAGTTGTATCGCGTTTTGATAGTAATTTACAACCATACACGCAACAAAACCGTTTCGATTTATTTGGTACAGGAGAAAATCTAGCTCCCTCACGTTCACGATCCATTTTTACGTTAAAGATATCCCGTTATTAATAATATAAACAATACAAATTAATAAATATAAACAAGACACTGAACTTTAGCAAGAACAAACCTAGTAAAAACAAGAACAAGCAAGGTAAATGTAGACATGTACCAACGTATTACAGCTGCCCTCGAAAATAAAAGTAAAAGAATTTAAATAACATTAGCGGGGTAGTTGTAGGTCTGAGTCAGAGGAGAAAGTTGCCAGAATAAATATTCCCTAGTATAAATACGTTTATTCCCAATCACATTGTGTCAATTTCATGACATGTCAACAGCTGGGAACTAGATGATTACTGAAACTAGCCGTAAAATTATTACATACCCCGAAAAATATTACATACCTGAAGACTGGGTTGCTTTCATGGTAACAAAAATATTGAGTGGGTTGTTTTCATCGTAACAAAAATATTTGCTACATCAAGATATCTATTATTCAGAATTCAATTGTAGTTATTTTTAAAATTAGATGATAAAGATAAAGTTAACCTCGACGCTGCGCGTCTCCGTTAACTACTTAATCTCTCGACAGGAATGAAACGCTTCCCACCCCGGTATGTAATATACTATTCTCACATTAGTAACTTTGTAATAAGCCAACAAATAATTAGCTCAAACCGTTTAGCTCAATGCGAGTTTAAATTTCGACCTCATTGACACAGTTCAAAATTCTACCGCATGGTGGCGTAGCGCTTGGATTCAGTTGCCAATACGGTTGAACCTTATCACCTGCACTTTTAAATAAATATGGGAATCGATACATCGCTATTTACACACTGTCGATGCATCTTTCCTTTTTTAAGACGCAAATATAAATATTCTGCGTAAAAGATGGATACGAGAAGATTGTACAACTAATTCGTTAACTAGAGGGCAACAACATATCAAGGAAACACATGGCGAAAACAAGTTGAAGATCAAAGAAACAAACTACGAGAACATCCTAAACTTGGATCCAGTATTTTTATTCGCCTTATTACATTATTTACGTTATGTACTGATATGATTTAGTTTTTGATAAATCCAGTTTATCGTTTTATCTCTGATGTGATACCTTTATATAAGTGATGGGGTGATATGTTATACTCACTTATAACCGACACTGCACTGCATAGACTGGAAGTATATTTATTACTGTTACACATTTTGCTACAAACCTGTTCTACGAGAGAAGATTTGTAAAGTGAGTATTAATATTTTTAAAAACTCGTTGTGGAAGACATTTTAATATCTTATATTTTAGAGCAAATTTGGCCAATATCAACAAGACATACTTTGCTTGCACATTCTTCATCCACTTTCTTCTTCTACTAAAGAGTGGGGCAAATTTTCAGCCAAAGATGCAAGCTACAGAGGAATGTCTCCCCGAACACCCTACGCTGGTGGTAAGTGGTACAAGGATTACTTTTCAAACTAATTATATAAATCACTATCTGCTAGTTTCGCAATTTTATAATTTTGCCGATGAAATATGTAAAAATTGTTAAAAATTAGGACTACTGCATCAAAGTGTGGAAACTGCAGATTATTTTGGATTCTCAAACGATTTTAATCGAAATTATTAAGGAATGAATTTATGTGCATTTTTGCCCAATTTAAAATTATCAAATTGCGTGTCATCGTTGGCTGTCGAAGGACGGAAAATATTTGCGATATTTGTATAGAAACCTAGATAAGATAAAACTTTATCGATAAATCTATTTTTCTCTGTCGGTGATTCATGATGTGAATCGCTGTGCACAATTTTCCGGTTTTGTATAATTTTAAGTAAAGTACACCGGTACCCTAAAAGCATTCCGTTGCCGATTTGTTATACGTACAGTTTGTATGACGGCATACGTAACATAGAGAAACCAATGGCAAATTTTGCTACGGATCAACTTTGCCTTTGCATAATTTGCGCTGGTTTGTCGGGTCTGTTTGCGAGGATAAAATGAATTTATTTACCTCGTTTTGTTCAAGTAATTTATCGACGTGGATTATCAATTTTGATTGTGTTATAATTCTTGATCCACTTCAGTTCATAGGGCCGTTTAGTTTTGATTAATAAAAATAAAAATTTAGGATTTTTTTTATATTGCACATGTCTGCAGACACTGTATTCTTTTAACATTTAATTATTTCTGGTGTAACAAATACGTGGTCTCGACATTAGGGGAATGCACATTATGTGTGCCAATTGCAAGTTATAGATTTTAAACCCAAATAAATCAAATACTGCTCTCTTTGACCATGCAGTTGATAATTATCATAGTCTTAATTTTAACTCACCTAAAATATTGCAAAAAGAAAATATTTTACAAAAACGCCTTATGTATGAAGTAATTGAAATAAAAAAAAATACAAATTCTATTAATTACAAAACTGACATAGAAAATCTTTATTCCATTTACTATAATCTTCTCCAAAATTTTCTTCGATAATTATAAAAAAGATATATCGTTTAAATTACAATTAATATCAAGATATCTTGACAATAACATTTTTGTATCAAGTTATACCTTTAAAATAAGAAAGTTTAGATTTCAAATTTTGACATTTGACATTTTATATCTACTAAATCGTTTTAAATATTTTTTTTTCAACATTTTACAACTTTATAATCTAAAAATTTCAATCGACATTACATATGGTAAGAGAAAATATACATTGGTTAAGTAATCTAACCTTAATCTCATTTTCCTTTTTAATCGATTGTATTTCAACATAATATGTAATTTCTGAGGAAGTCAGCTAAGTTGACAAAACGTATTATATAAATAGATAACTAGTTGACGAATTTTCCTAAACTATATTGAATATTCCTAAAATACAGCTGTTATAAACAAATATAATTTAAAACATATTTCAAGATATTAAAACGTATAAAAATATATGAAAACACATATTAAAATCATATTATATAATTTTTCTTCTTTTAATCGATTATAGGTTGAAGTTTCTTGAAGATCATCTGCAAATTCACATATGCCTGATTTAGAGGTATCAATATTCGCTTCTTCTTCAGCTTTGACTGCTCGGTATCTGCTGGATATTTCAACAAGACTGTCTACGGCAATGAGTACAAATAACAAATCATTTCAGCCCCTATTTTCTGCATCCGCAAGCTGACAACGCTTTGCACATTTGCACGATATAAAACGCAGTAAGCTATAGCCGAATCTTCGAGTGTTGTAATCGGTACCAGTCCGTTTTTCGATTGCTTCTAGCTCCATTTCTCGGGTGGCAGAGGGTTGCCCAACCACTGTTATATTTCCTCAAGGAATGTTGCTTGGCAGCAGCCTCTGTTGATGAAAGAGGCGATAAATTGAATTTACTCTTAGCAATTCATCTCGCATAGAAGTAATATCGATATTGGTTCAAAGGTGTTTCCATTGGCTTTGCTCCGTATAGAAAAAGGTGGAACCGATTCCTGCCTGAGCTATCTTTTCTGGGTCGGCTTTTATGTTTTTGAAAATTTCTCTAATATCGTGTACGTGCACATGTTTTTCAAGCAGCTTGATCAACTTCATCTTGCCTGGTTTAAACAGTGCCGACGTTGTGTCACAGCCACTGAAAGAATGCAAGAATAGAATGTTCTCCAAGACGATGCGGTTAACATTCAAACTATTCGAAGAATACAATTTTCTCTCCACTTTGCCTTTGCCAGGCTTAAGAGAGTAGATATTTGAAATAGAAGCAATTCGGCATCCAAAATAACTAGAAGGTCGATATCATTTCCGACAATAATTACCGAAAGGTATTCTTGGAAAAAATTAATTGCTGTTTCCACGATCAGCATATCTCATCTCTTCCGGTTTGCCTAGCTGAGATATTTTCTGCTTCAAATTTCTCCATTATTAGACAAATAAGTATTCTTTTGTTGTTGTCCTTTGATACAAACTTTTTGGCAAGGAATAGAGCCAGACATGTATTGTACAAATATTGATCTACAAGACGTCCTGTACCTTTGATACCTTCCTGGTCAGGATACCTATCAAAAACTTATAATGTGTTCACGTACGCAAAATATTTTGCACATACCGATGTGTAAGTTCCATTTGCGTGCCGCGTGACTTTGTGAAGAAGATGTTCACCATCTATAACGTATACGCAGTGAGATAATTCTATGTCTTCAGCTACTGCTGAAAAGATATAATAAAATACTGATTTCTTGGTTTTACGTAGGCCCACTTATCAAATGCCGAAAGAGGATAAGGGACAACTTCGTATTTTATATCTTCTTCAAATTGTTTTTTGTCTTTAATGCAAATGAAATTCTTTGCAAATCAATGATTGGTCAACTGACACTTCGGAATCGCATATTTTAATGATCGAATTAACCATACTAAGAGAACGATTTTTATTGTTGCGTTTAAATGTGACTTCTTGAATATCGAAACCAACAATTTTATTCACCACTCGCTAAGAAACTGCCGACTTTTTGAGCAAGGCGGGTATTAATTTTTTCATCCTCAGCAAGTCGCAAGCTTGATATCATCTCGGGGCTCGATGGAAAAGGCAAATGTAGAGATAACCACTGAAGCAGTAAAATATAACACCCTACTTGCGGAGTTATTTGCAATAATTTCTATACGTCAAAATATAATATATCCCAAGCTACACTTACAGTACTAATTGAAATATGCCCTTTAACTACTTACTGTGAAGAAATACTATTACATTCAGAAGTACATCTATTTGACTTAATTCCAGGAATACTCGCGGTTCGTTTCGTTGTTGAAGCAATCCATTGACGTTCTAGGTATAAGTTTACTTCTCGTGAGTGTTTCCATCTCAACTGTACTTGGGAAAATGTTTACCTCTCTATCGAAGGGCTTATTTTCTTGCAAGAAAAATGTATGTAACCTTTTAGCTACTACTTTTATAGGCCGGTGTTGTTTATTCTCATATAAGTACCTTTCTGTTCTTCTCTCGGCTATTGCTCTTCTGGCTTCCACCCACTCATCATCTTTTCCACATTAATCTTTAACTTCCTACCAAAGGTTGCTTTGCGGTTTTAAAGTTTATTTGGTTCTCTATTAGGAGTTTTCGTAGTGCTTCATAGTTTATGACATTCGTTAATATTATAGGTGACGGTCTTTGTGCCTCTTCCATTTGCTCGATATCTGTGTGGACATTCTCTCGTGATACTAGATTTATTTCTGGATTTTCTCTTCTTCTCTCATATTTTGATGTTTTCCATTTAAGTGCAAGTTAAAAAGAGACTTTTAAATACTCATGTAGTAACCTTAAGTTTAAACAAGACGTTTTGTACGCTTCAATAATTGTTTGCCCCATTTGTCCAGTTAGCTAGCTCAGTAAAAATGAAACTCTCTCAATAGCCCAGTTCGTGGCTATGAAAGATCACTATTTGCAACAACAGGAAGCTGGTCCTCCCCTGTAGTGTTCCCGGAGTGAAATTAATTTTAAATAGTACATACAAGAAAATCCAATTTGCTTGTGCCAATAAGAGTAAATCCCCAAAAACACTAAGTGCATATAGCTTGGGACTACTCGCATGTACGTTCGAACATTCATTAAGCAATGTAAAATAGAACGCCAAAATAAAATTAAAAGAAAGCTATCGCTAAAATTGCCTGGAGCCGTTACTGTCCAAAGCCTTTTTAAAATCGCATACATTAAGCCCGCACTCAAGGACTGCTAAAGTTGCATCTCCAATATGGAAACCTCGGACGGCTCTACAAATTTGTATACTCGCTTCCTACACGGTGAAAATTGCATTTGCTGGACTCGTAAACCCTTGTTCGCTCCACTTTAAACTTGTGTCAACAATTTAAATACTTCCAGGCTCTTTTAGACCGGTTCTATTCACTTCACAGTATGCTCTTTTCGCACACCTCACTCTGGAACCGCAGGCACTTCTGCGACTAATTCTTCTTCGTGAAATCTGCATGAGTTAAAAATTCCCGCATGACGCTAGCAGGCTTAGACGTACTTTTTTCGCTGCACACGCGACATCAATCCCACAATTCGTAGACAGTACTAAAACGGCTCTACGAACTTTTGATTATGTTAAATTACACCGCCAAATCTAAATTGCAATAGAATAAACATATAAAATACAGGTTGGCCATATCTGTGAATGCGAAAATAAACACTACAAGCCAGGGGTACCAAGACCCGTATGGAAGGTAGGACAACCTACGCGTAGAAAAAATTTCTGTTAGATTAGAATTTTAGAATATTAATGAAACCATATCACGTTTATTTGAACTTAATCCAATTGGTAGTTTTTGAGTTGGGAAGAAAATGCAGAAATAAAACTTAACTTTATTTTTAGCTCTGTTAAATAACTTAAAACCAACAGCTCTACCGGAGCGGTTGAGAGTTCAACTCCCGGCACCGGCGGTCTAGATTTTTGCATAATTAAAGTTTAGTTTTAAGTGACGCCCGCGCCCCCTGAAGTAATGCGTAAGCGGTTTCGGGGGGCAACGGCAAAAGCTTTGCTTTAATCGAAGTTTTTGCTATCATTTGGTGTTTTTAAAAGGATTATACTAAAATACGTCCAGTATGTGGAATGTATTCAGGGTGTCCCTAAAATATGTGGAGTTGGCGTCTACAGATTCATGGACCCAACATACGATGATTTAACTCGACTTACCTACATTTTGTTAGTTTTATTCAACCAGTATTCTGCTTCAAAGGTCTTTAAATTATAGGTTTGCTTATAACAATAGAACGCTTGGATCGCTTTAGATAACATTTGGTGTGAGACTTCATAAAGGTATAAGGCATCTTTTAAGAAAGAGCCACGACTTTTTGGAAATATTTGTAGTCCTGCATCTAAACATGGCGCAGTCGCCCAAATTTTATTATTTTAAAAAAAGTATGCCGTATGCGGTAGCAAATATTTTTTAATTGCCAAACTTTTCAGTACAGAAATGTTGCATGAAATCGATCTTTGCACTTACCGTAAATGTATTAATGTCACAAGTAATACTTCGTACCAAATTGTATTTTCGTCATTTCTTCTTAGCTTACATGCATCTGATTATACCTGTGCCCAAAAAAGTAAGGCGTAGTTACATAGATTTAATTTTTTTTGTCAAATACGTACCGGATACCAAAAATTACAAAAACACAAAAAACTAATGAAAGTTTATTTAAAAAAAAAGTTGTTGACCACAGCGCGGACTAAATACCATCGAATGCTAAATTAAAAAGCGGCGCAAATGAAACGTAACAAATGGTACGAAGATACAGTTCCACACCACCCCAAGCATCTAATTCTAGGCGATTTCAACTGGAATATCTCGAAATATTTATTCGACTTAAGCAAGCTCCTACGACTAATAAACACGTTGGGTTTAAATCAATTCGTAACCGAATTCACGCGCTCCACAAAAACTTCCGATACAATCATTGACCTCGTTCTAAGAAAATTTATTATTAAATAAGCTAAAAATAATTCACCATAACAAAAACATTCACATAGATGTTTGAAATGCTGACCCTACATGTCAAATAATGCCACGGTGCAATTCGTCGATTGTTCAACTTCTGTGGCATATACCAATTCTATCATAAAACCCCATAGGAAAAATTCCTCTGGGTTGATATCTGGAGTGCGAGGGGTCATGAAATGAATCCACCCTGACCGATCCATCTTTGCGGAAAGATGGTGTTGAAGTAATCTCGTACAACATAAGAAAAAATATGAAAAACGGTCGTCATGTAAAACTCCTTGTAGAAACTGCAAATAAGAATGGCCATTAAGGCGTCCTGGTAATTCGTAAGGCCCTATCAAGGTTTTGTTCAAAATACTAACCCACAGATTCAATCTAAAACGCCGCTGAATGCTATTCTGGCGAATCGCGTGGGAATTTTGATCAGCCTATATGTGCGATTTAGCAGCCATTCGAAAAAATGCTGCCGCAGTGGATAATCCGTAAGAGTCAGTACTTGTACCTTTTGTATATGATGGGGGTACAAACCATTGCTGCTCAATGTGCGCCAAACAAAGGATGGAGACCAACTTGGTGGGATATTTGGCGTGTACTTGTAATTGGATCACCATCAACCATTTCTAAAAGTTCTTCCTCCAAGTTCACCCCATGTTGATTTGGACTGCGACCATCATGACCTTTCTTAGGTTGTAAATTTCCAGTCTCTCTTCTGCGTTTGAGTATTCGAAGAAAAGTATTTTCGGAAGACGTTTGGAAATCTGGAAATCTTTTCGCAAATGAAGCGTTTTTTTATTCTGCAGCTCCATATATTATAATCATATCTACATATTCTTCGTTACTGTAGTTAGCTATTTAACACGTTGACGACCGGCAGCTTTAACTGCGCTGTTAGATCTGAACCAACAGCTGTAACTTTTAGATAAATGATTTCTATGAACTGAAATTTGGAATGGGGAAAAAACTGTTATGATATTTTGTAGTGTGTGCCACTATAGTGGCAGTCGGTATATAAATCACTACGACAATTTATATACCGATTGCCACTATAGTGGCATAATTTTAGCTTCGCCACAAGACCTACGTTTTGGGTTCTAAAGAAAGAAAACCATATTTTAAATGCAGACAGATATGTATCTTTATTCAACTTAAAAGTATTACAAATAAATTCTTCTAAACTAAGCAAGTCACTATTTCTTGACTTGCTTAGTTGTCAATTTTCATTGAAAAATATTAATCAAAAGTTTTCATATTTTTTAAATATGAGTTGCCTTGATCTGAAATAGTTGACAGCTATACTCAAATTAATTTGTTATTTGATAACATTCAGAGTTAGTTCAGTAGTTTTTACTTTGTAAAATGAAAGATTACTCGAACGAACATTAAAACATATTAAAGTGGGGCTAGTTTGCGTAGAGTGAGAGATTTGTTTTCCGTAAAATTTAATAACAGTAACTCATCAAATAATAAATAAATTTGAGTATAGCTGTCAACTTTTTTCAAGTCAAGGCCACTCATATTTTCAAAACATGAAAACTTTTGATTAATATTTTTTAATTAAAATTAACAATAACAATTTAATTTTTGATACCATTACATGCGCGATAATTTTGTGTTTACATTGATACCAAAACATTTTCTGTAGGTTGAATTGGCAAACAAGAATCCATGAAACTGTTAAAAACAATGTTAAATCCCTATGTTCCAGTTTGAAAGTGGACACCCGGTATAACTTAATGCCATACTTGTGGCGCTTGTTTGAAATATATTGTCTGAAACTAAGTCGACCGCGCCACAAAATCATTGCTTCATCTATAGATAGTTCTTTGTTAGGGTAAACACATTTCTTTATATTTCCCACTACCATATCCAATATATTTCGAATCTTGTGCAAACGGTCTGTAGAATCAACGTTATCATGATATACCAACCGTAACATTCTAAGAATTTGAAAAAATCTGTTACTACTCATAGTCTTGCCAAAAACAGGATGATAGTAAATGCTTGCCCAACTCCATTGTTTGGTAATGCTAGTAAATTTTACAATTCCTCCCACAGCACATAGGCCAAGAAATTTTTTGATTTCTTTATATGTTGTGTCCCTCCATACAGAAAGCTGCGTTCTCCTTGTTGGACGGGGTTCGATTTGTATGACTTATTTTCTTGTCAAAAAAGAGTTCTACGTAATCCAGTGGTCTAGCATTGTTAGGTAAATTATGAGTAATATTAGGTATGCCCGTAAAGTCAAACTCTTCAGGTTCCTCATTGTTTTGGGACCTTTTTATGTTTTTCTTTGTTACTGGAAATATCTTCATCGCCTTCGGGCTCTTCGACTTCTGTTTTCGCAGTTTGGTGCTGTTGTTGTTCTATGGGCGCATCTTATTTGCTATTTCCTGAACTATCATCGTTCATATCACTGCTCGATATTTGATATGTCTTGTCTTCTATTGAGTCCTCAGAAAAAGCATCCGCAAAATCGCTAGAGAGTGCAGCTACAAACACTTCATCTTTCGATTTTTCTAATTCATCCTCTAGCTGTTTTTGAGTAAGCGGGCGCTTTGAAGCTAATTTACTTAGTCTGGGTCTTTTTACCCCTCTTGGCCTGAAACAAAAAAAAAATATAAAAAAATTTAATCTTTGAAAAATGAACGTTAACAACTCGTAAAAAAATGAACTCTGAGGCATATCAATAAAAACTACAATACATAGTGCAGCAATTATTGCAAAAGTGGACAATTACGCCAAAATTATATTATTTTTATAAAATATAAGAGTCACACAACAAATTTGTCTATTGTCGTATAAAGTAACTATGTATCAACAATAATCTATTTTTGGATAAAAATCACTGGTTTTCTAACAATAAGTAACATAAAATTATAAAACTTACCCTGGAGAATTATTATCACACATTATCACTTTAGTTTTGCAAAAAAAAAACAAATCACTACTAACAAAACGAAACTGCAATCACATTACATAAACTTAAAACCCACATTCAGAAGAATCCACTAATTAGTGCAATTCCGAAACCAAGTACCACTTTAATGGCATACAGGTGGCTTATATATGTTCCCTAATACCCACTGTATACAAACGATGCAACAGAAACGAACCGACCCAAGTCTAGACCCGCTTTAAATACATGATAAATTTTGCCACTAAAGTAGTAGTCGGTCTAACACGACAGAGACCGATGCCACTATAGTAATATTCGGTAACGAATGTGTTAAGTCGAATTAAACACTCAATAGCTGATGTATCTTAATTTTGACGTTTAAATGAATTAACACTCAAACATATTTCTACTGCTACTTGTTTTTTAGTTATTATTAAATCGTGCAGCAATTCTCCGTCAGCGAACACTAATTTTTAAGCATTTAAAAGAAAAATGTAAATAGCCGTAATTATTATGTTATTTATTTTTTATAACTTTTTCAACATTGTTTAGTTAACTTTCAAATATCCCCTGCTTGAACTTAAAACGTAAATTGCTACCTCAGTTTGTAAAGAATGCTCGTTAATTTATTCAGCTTTAACTTGCTGTAACTTTCTTGGTATTGGGTTTTGGTCAGAAGTTTATTGAAAATAACTTTATTTTGGTTCCCTCTAGTAACCATTTCAGTCTCCTCCGTACGTTATGAAACACCCTGTATAAACGATTTGGAATTGAATCTAGAACATTGTACCATACATTTGCTTTCAAATGATACTTGTGTGACAGTTACTGACGAAGATGTTACAAATACTGTTAATAAAATGAATAGGTTTAGAAATTACTTTTAAGTGGTTACAAGTTAATAAACTAAAACTGAATATTGCAAAAACCAAAGCAATACTTTTATCAGGTACTCATTAGTAAAGTCGGTTAATTAAATTGAAATTGAAAACTTAGAAATAGAACAGGCATTTCAAGTTAACTACCTAGGTGTAATTATAGATGATAAATTAAACTTCAAAGCACAAAAAGATTATGTAATTGAAAAGGTAGTAAAGAAAATAGGCTTATTCAGTAGAGTTTCTAACAAGCTTCGTATGCAGGCTAAAAGTATGATTTACAAAACAATAATCGCATCGATTGCTGTTCTAGTATATTATTTTTATGCCACGCATAAGAATTGGCTAGAATGCAAAAACAGCAGAATAGAGTAATACGAATTTTATTAAGCTGTTCTAAATACACAGGAATTTCTGCAATGCTCGATTGTTTACAATGGTTAAGTATGAAGCAACATTTATTTCAATTCTTTGTTGTTAGTTTTTAAAGCAATCAATAACCTGTTACGAGAATATATGACACAAAACTTAGTTTATGGTTGTGATATTCATAATTAATAGTACTAAAACTAGGCATAATGTTAGATTACCTAAACTTACAAAAAGCAGTTCCCAACTTTGTTTCTTTTATAAATGATTCAAAATTTATAATAACATTCGAACTTAAGTTAAAAGAACTCAAAATATCTATGAGTTTTCAAAAAACCTAAGCGATTATGTTAAGAAAAATGATTAGTTAGTAAATATGTAAACAATATTGTAAATCTTAAAATAGTGTAAAACTAAATAAAGATTATTATTATTATTATTATTTGTAATTTGTCCTCTTGTTCCATTTTGCAGTCTGCTATCAACTGCAACTCGCAAGTACCAGGTACTATTGCTGTTAATAACAAAACACAAAATTGTGCTCAAATACACCATCAGCGCCACGGATACGCAACAGTTCTTAAATTCCTTCAATAAATTTATAACAACTATTTTCGTAATTTTTATTTGCTGTAACGAAAATAGATGCTAGTCATAGTTGACACATTTTTAGCTACTGCCAACTGTAGTAATATTTATTAATTTCCTTTCAGACGTATAAGGTGAAACCTGGAACCATAGACTCTGGAAAAAAGTACGAGTATAAAATGGCAGCAATGCTATGCGTGAAGTCCCTTTTGACAGAACATGACATGTGGATCGCGTCTAATGCAACGGAGGTTGGAGCTTTTGACGACGTGATTCTACAACTTGGAAATGTCACGTACTTGTTGCAGCTGAAGCACAAGGATAACCGAAAACCACTAACGAAAGCAGAACTTTGTGCATCTAAAGGCGACTTTGCGTTAGTAAAGTATCTAGAAGATATAAGAAACTAAAAGGATCTCTAAATTGTAAGAATGAACAATCATGTAAACGTCACTTAGGCCCATTTGATAGCATATATTTTGTAATTTTTACTAATAGGGGTGTTAATGATTGCGATTTTTAGAGCAAAGTAAAGAAAGTGTTTTAGATATTTTAAATACCAACTCTAATAGTGCAGTACATAAGGTTAATGTAACTAAGTTACCAGGTTCGTCGTATGCAGAAGAAATTAACAATTACAATAACGTTTATATATTAAATAATCAAATTGGCATCAAAACTATTGATGATAACATCAGAGAAGAAATGAAAAAAGTTGCTCGTCATTTTAAATTATCCATTCCTATAAATACTATCTCAGAAATCGCTGACGAATTAACCGAATATGTAACCGACTGGGCGGAAGGTAAATTCGGTTTCCATTATTTATTAACTAAAGCAGATATTCTTCAAAAAGTAAGCGAGCTTTTTCTGCACAATTATCACTATCATAAAATTCATTTTATTAAAAAAAATTAAAATGTTATGATTGTGAAAAGAAATTAGCTTGGAATTGCATTCTTAAAGATAAAAAAATTACACTTGTAGAGGATGGCAACAACATATCAGATTTTCTAAAAGAATATATTAGTAGTGAAGTGCAGAAGTATTGCGTCGCATGTTCGGATTCTATGTGGTCTACTGTTATATCTAACGAAGCCAGAAGTGCATTATTTAAACTATTTAAAGGCCACTCTTCTCTTCAGCTATGCATACGAAAAATTGTTAAAACAAGTAATATTATAACCTATTACCATATTTATAAATGCTTGTGGACGGCAGCAGAAATACCGCTGTTAGTAGAAGTTTCATCGGTAGACGACTACAAGGATATTTTGAAAATTCTTCAAATTTCTAAGTATTACCACAAAATTATCCTTGTTAATAAGGCTGGCCTATGTTTACCTTTTGAAGAAGACTTTGAACAACTGCGCTTCTTTGCTTCTTTAAACGACGTTAATGAACAAGAAAGAAATGTGATCTTAACATCCAATGTAAGTCTACAAGGAAGATCTCCTGTGGTATTGCAAGATGTAATTGACAACTCCATGCTCAAGTTAATAAAATGTAAAGACATAATTCAAATCTTATGTGGCAGCTTCAATATTGGCAATAATCCAACGCCTTTGGTTGACTATTTCGTTGAAAGAAAAATATCTAGAGTCTTCATCAAATCTGAAGTTTTAGATGAAATTATAAATGAAGATTTCGTAATAGAGGGAGAGGGAGAAGAACAACTTCAAATAAATTACGTGAGTAAGCCAAATGTACGGAAGCTGGGAGATTTTGATATGGCTACGATAATTAAACGAAAGCAGAGAGGAAGCGGAAAATATGTCTACGAAAAGACACAAGGACCACCCACATCGACTATAGACAAACCAGTTCACCATTTTATAGTTTACGACAAAAAATACTTTGAGTGGAAGGCATCATATGGCTCTTTGAAAACATTAAACCGTATGTTGTTGAATTAGAAACCGCTGAAGGAACTGATATATTGACAACCCTCACATCGAAAATGACGTTGTTGTGTGGAATTCCTGGAATAGGAAAATCAGTATTGACTGATTACGTCGCACTCCACGCACCTACAGATAAATGGATATTAAAAATAGAATTAAACGCACACACCGAGTACTTTGAAGAACAAAAGAAAAAAACCACAAACACATCGGATCACCTAACTTATTTAAAAACCATCAACTTAAGCATAACATTGAACTATCAACTGAAATTTTTAATAGCTTTAGATCATCAAACAATATTATAGTTTTATTAGATGGTTTCGATGAGGTGTCCCTTTCATATGAAAAAATTGTATCTTCCATTGCATGGTCGTTTTACAACGCAGGCTGTCATGTACTGATCACCACGAGAGACCACATGCAATTACGTCTTAAAAACGAATTTCATTGTTTTCCCGTCACCTTAAAATCTTTAACGGAAGGAGACCAGATTAAATTATTATCAAATTATTTTAGTTCGGAAATAAAAACCCCAAGATCAAGTGTTTTAATTCCTAAATTTGTTAAAACGTTATTAAAAGCTGCCAAACGCAATTTAAGCGATCATGACTTAGAGTTGACTGGAATACCATTATTATCAAAATTACTCGCAGGTGTTTTTTTAAAAGATTGCAACAACTTTGTGTGCGGCGGAGTTATTAGCAATTTTAATTTTGATATATTGTATCTCTATCGCACATTTATATATAAAAAAATAGAAATAGCCTCCAACAAGTTCGGTAGTTTGTTGTCCACAAAGAATACATTCAAAGAGTATAAGAAACACCACTTGCTTCATGCCTTAAATTTGCTATTTCCCAACTTTAAAAATATAGTAGAGGGGCTTCAAAACCCGCCAAGCTTTGACGGTACGCACCTTCAGCGACTACAAGAAGTAGGTATCATAACTATAGATAAATACTCTAATATTAATTTTATACATCGTACATTTAGTGAGTATATAGTTGCGAAGTGGTTGGCTAAAAGCGTAAATAGTAGCGATCAAAAAGTTAGGAAAATTGCTCACATTTTGGTTAAGACAAGGTTTTCTTCACATCACAGATTTCTGTTTAATATGTTTGATCGAATTGTATCCAAAGACTGTTTCCTGCATACTGACATTATAAATGGTAGAATAAAGGAAGTTTGTGAAAAGATAAAATTCAATCCCAATTTAATTTTAGAAACTGATAAGTGTGAAAGATCAGTATTACATTTGATATTACTGTATCACAATACCGAAGCTTATAAAAATTTTCTTATCTTAGAAAACGTTGAGTTTAATTATATTACAGCAAATATTATTCTCGTAATAGGACTTACTAAAATGTCATTTAAAAAACCTCAGCAATTAGTTCGGTCGATTCCCACTGACATATTATCTATTATTAAGCGAGATCTGTTAGATTATACCGTTTTAGATTATGCTATTCAAACGCTTACTTTAAATGTTGCAAATGAGTTGATTGTTAAGACAAATATTTCATATATTAATGCCACCGTTCCCTTCTATTTCAAAAAGTATTGTTTAGTATTATGTGTACGACGTAATTATAAAAGTTTGTTCAATGCCCTCTTAACATTCTTTGCGTATAACGATACGGTTTATAACAACGTTCAAATGAATACAACTATTAAATCGTATTGCAATCTTTATGGTGATCAGAGCAAATCAATTTCAAAATACTATATAAAAAATTTTCAGCAGCAAACAGTATCTCAATTCCTAGAATCAAACGGGAGTAATATTTTTCTATGGTTTAACAATCGTCATTCAAATTTGCATTATGTTGCACGTTTTGGAACTGAAAGCCAAATTTTAGAGCTCCTTCAACAAGGTTGTAAGATAAACAAATCTGACAATCATAACAACACCCCTTTACACTACACAGTTTTACGTCCAGACAAAGAAATTCTTGATTTTGTTCTGGAAAGGAACACGAAGTTAACTAAAAAGAACTTCGACCACGAAACGCCTTTACACCTAGCAATTAAACATGGCAGCAACGATATTATCAATACATTAATCAATTATCGTGCAGGCATCGATGAGCAAAACGTTTATGGCAATACGCCACTGCACGAGGCATTGAATACAGAAAAATACGATACAGCAGATGTATTAATCACGAATGGTGCTTCTGTCAATATTGAAAATGTTCTAGGGAACAATGCTCTACATATCATTGCTAACTGCAGTAACAGCTCTTCCGCTGCTGACATAATGAAAAAGCTTTTGCCAAATACATATGATATTAATAAACAAAACTATTTTGCAAATACTCCGCTTCATTGTGCTATACTCCAAAACAATGTCAACGCTGTTAAATTGTTCATTTCTGCAAGGGCGAATGCAAACATCAAAGACGTTAATGGATTGAATTGCCTTCAGCTGGCTTCTTATTTAGGCCATAATCTAATCGTACGAGAACTGGTAACAACAAATATTAATATTGATACAAAAAATGAAAATGGACATACTGCTCTTCATGGAGCCATAGCGAAGAATCATTTAGACGTAGTTAAGTTATTAATTTCGAAGGGGCTAGTATTAATATAATCGACAATGATGGAAATAGTGCTCTACACATAGCTTCTTATTACGGTCACAATGACATTGTGAACGAAATATTAAAAATGAAAGTTAACATCGATGCACAAAATAAATATGGGTCTCCTGCCCTTTACAGGGCAATAGAGAAAAATCATTTAGACGTAGTTAAATTATTAATTTCTAAAGGGGCTAGTATTAGTATAACAAACAATGATGGAAATAGTGCTCTACACATAACTTCTTATTGCGGTCACAATGACATTGTGAACGAAATATTAAAAATGAAAGTTAACATCGATGCACAAAATAAAGATGGACTCACTGCCCTTCAAGCGGCAATAGCGAAAAATCATTTAGACGTAGTTAAATTATTAATTTCGAAAGGGGCTAGTATTAGTATAACAAACAATGAAGGAAATAGTGCTCTATACGAAGCTTCTTATTACGGCCACAATGACATTGTGAACGAAATATTAAAAATGAAAGTTAACATCGATGCACAAAATAAAGATGGATTCACTGCCCTTCACGCGGCAATAGCGAAAAATCATTTAGACGTAGTTAAATTATTAATTTCGAAAGGGGCTAGTATTAGTATAACAGACAATGATGGAAAGACTGCTCTATACATAGCTTCTTATTACGGTCACAATGACATTGTGAACGAAATATTAAAAATGAAAGTTAACATCGATGCACAAAAGAAAAACGGATTCATTGCCCTTCACGCGGCAATAGCGAAAACTCATTTAGACGTAGTTAAATTATTAATTTCTAAAGAAGCTAGTATTAGTATAACAAACAATGATGGAAATAGTGCTTTACACATAGCTTCTTATTACGGTCACAATGACATTTTGAACGAAATATTAAAAATAAAAGTTAACATTGATGCACAAAATAAATATGGATTTACTGCCCTTCACGTGGCAATAGCGGAAAATCATTTAGACGTAGTTAAATTATTAATTTCTAAAGGGGCTAGTATTAGTATAACAAACAATGATGGAAATAGTGCTTTACACATAGCTTCTTATTACGGTCACAATGACATTGTGAACGAAATATTAAAATAAAAGTTAACATTGATGCACAAAATAAATATGGATTTACTGCCCTTCACGCGGCAATAGCGGAAAATCATTTAGACGTAGTTAAATTATTAATTTCTAAAGGGGCTAGTATTAGTATAACAAACAATAATGGAAATAGTGCTCTACACATAGCTTCTTATTACGGCCACAATGACATTGTAAACGAAATATTAAAAATGAAAGTTAATATCGATGCACAAAATAAATATGGGTCTTCTGCCCTTTACAGGGCAATAGAGAAAAATCATTTAGACGTAGTTAAATTATTAATTTCTAAAGGGGCCGGTATTAGTATAACAAACAATAATGGAAATAGTGCTCTACACATAGCTTCTTATTACGGCCACAATGACATTGTGAACGAAATATTAAAAATAAAAGTTAACATCGATGCACGGAATAAAAGTGGATCTACTGCCCTTCATGCGGCAATACCTGAGAATCATTTAGACGTAGTTAAAATATTAATTTCTAAAAGTGCTAGTATTAGTATAACAAACAATGATGGAAGTAATGCTCTACATATAGCTTCTTATTACGGCCACAATGACATTGTCAACGAAATATTAAAAATGGAAGTTAACATCGATGCACAAAATAAAGGTGGATTTACTGCCCTTCACGCGGCAATACAGGAGAATCATTTAGACGTAGTTAAAATATTAATTTCTAAAAGTGCTAGTATAAGTATAACAAACAATGATGGAAGTAATGCTCTACATATAGCTTCTTATTACGGCCACAATGACATTGTCAACGAAATATTAAAAATGAAAGTTAAGATCGATGCACAAGATAAAAATGGATCTACTTCCCTTAATGTAGCAATAGCCGAAAATCATTTAAATATAGTTAAATTATTAATTTCTAAAATGGCTAGTATTAGTGATGAAGGAAATAGCGCTCTACTCATAGCTTCTTATTACGGCCACAATGACATTGTGAGCGAAATATTAAAAATGAAAGTTAACATCGATGCACAAAATAAAAAACATGGAATTACTGCCCTTCACGCGGCAATACAGGAGAATCATTTAGACGTAGTTAAATTATTAATTTCTGAAGGGGCTAGTATTAATATAACCGACAATGATGGAGATAGTGCTTTACACATAGCTTCTTATTACGGCCACAATGACATTGTCAGCGAAATATTAAAAATGAAGGTTAACATCGATGCACAAAATAAAAAACATGGATCTACTGCCCTTCACGAGGCGATACAGAAGAATCATTTAGACGTAGTTAAATTGTTAATTTCTGAAGGGCTCTAGTATTAATATAACCGACAATGATGGAGATAGTGCTCTACACAAAGCTTCTTATTACGGCCACAATGACATTGTCAGCGAAATATTAAAAATGAAAGTTAACATCGATGCACAAAATAAAAAACATGGATCTACTGCCCTTCACGAGGCGATACAGAAGAATCATTTAGACGTAGTTAAATTATTAATTTCTGAAGGGGCTAGTATTAATATAACCGACAATGATGGAGATAGTGCTCTAAACATAGCTTCTTATTACGGCCACAATGACATTGTTAGCGAAATATTAAAAATGAAAGTTAACATCGATGCAAAAATAAAAAACATGGATCTACTGCCCTTCACGTGGCGATACAGAAGAATCATTTAGACGTAGTTAAATTATTAATTTCTAAAGGGGCTAGTATTAATATAAACGACAATTATGGACATAGTGCTCTACATAAAGCTTTCATTTTAGGCCACAATGATATTATAAAGGAAATATTAAAATTTGCATTCAGTACATTCACATTGACAACAAATACAAATACGAATTGATCAGCTTATTCTAGCGGTTTATGTCTACAACTACTCAGAAACCAAATAGTTGCTCCTAGTATTCATATTTACGAAAAAAATAATAACATGCACACTTTCACTTTATCGAGAGGAAAATAAGTAGCCACTAAAAATAGTAATGAATTATTTAATTTCAGCATATTGTTATAGATCATCACCTTGAATCAGTCACTTAGTGTGCGCAGTTCAATTCAATCACATATTAAGTAGTTATAAGGAATTTAAGAATTGTTGCCCGGCACACCGACACTCTGTAAACGGTATAAGTAAAGGCTTACAGATTACGTATGATGTTTATCTACTCCAGTAGGATAAGTAACTCATTGCGGCACTCATTGAACACTGTTTCCGTTAGGTAATGCAGTTCATTACACCACTCAGTTAGGTAATGACTTCAAGTAGTGTCAAATGAATGGCATAATGACGTTTGCCTCCTAAAGTATTTTTGAAAATGACAGATCTGATATTTCTCTTAATGCACTTTTCTCAATTTTAGGCAGTTCTAGATAAAATTTTGTATAATACATGTAAGATAATGCATCATTAATATACTTGTGTGCTTACATAACTCGTGCTGCGCACTCATTTGTAACTTAGACACACGTATATTAATGATGCTCTTATCCCACTTGCATAGTAAATAACTAATGTATAATCTGTAGTTAGAAACATACCATGGCTAAATAATATTTAGACAACCAAACGTGCTATACGGCTGTCTATTCTCATTTTGTTGAAGTAAAATTATTGTGTTAGGTAGTCACACTAAGCGTCAAGTTCAAATTTTACAACTTTTCAAATTTGGAACTGTGCTGGGATAATGTATTCTATATAACACAGTGCCTTTACTGTAAGTTCACCGAGTGATAATCACCAAACCTGGCCATAGGGATTTAACATGGGTAACAGTTTTTGTATGATTTCTGGTATCGACTTCATTTCAACATGACATTAAACAGATATTTTATAGCAATTTTTTTGAAGTATATCAAACCACTATTTTCCTATGGCCGGGTTTGGTAATTATCACCCTGTATATTTATTAAGTTTAACTTTATTTATAACTGATATAATGGTACATATAAGATATTTTGTTAGATTTTAAGGTTAATCTCGTCTAGCAATATGAACGTTTTCAATATGTTTTATTACAATAAATGTTGGTTGTAAAGTGTACGCAATTTTGTAATTTTTCTTAACAGATGTGATCTAGCCAAGAAAGAACTGAAGCTTTGTTATTGAAAAAGTATTTATCTACTTCTATTAAATTATATTCAAATTATAAGGGCATTTTTGAATAATAATAACAACAGTCATAATTTGCAGTAGTAAATTATAAATTCATAATTTCACGGTTTGCAGCCAATCATAAAATTCTATTTCATTATTCAATAGGTTGTAGCCAATCACAAAATTCAGTTTTATTATCAAATGACTTTTGCAGTTGACAGTTGTCACAAATGTCGTAATTCGGAATTATGAACACAAAACTCCTATTGCATAGGAGTAGATAAAGTATCGCATTACATTCGCGATTATGGCCATTATTCACTCAGATGACTTGCACCACGCGCCTTCGGCTTGTGGCTCAAATGTCATCTTCGTGAATAATGGCTGTCATAATCGCTCTTATAATAATATGCTATTATTTACTTTGCGTTCGTACTGGGGCTATTACGATACTCTCTTGCGTAATAGACAAAAAGCGATGCTATAATAAAACACTAAAAACAGAGTAATTATTTTTTTAACGTTGGCAACCATAGGTACTTCGCTCCCTGTACATATCAAACTATCAATACCCCCTTTATTGCACCGCACAATATTGCCAACTGCCTCGAAATTCCCTAGATTTAAAAATTTTATTTTTTTGTTTAAAAAAGTAGTAATGTAGATAAAATACTGTATAATACCTCGTTGATAAGGCATGTCGCATTGTCGTACTTACACCTTTTAGAGCACTCTTTGCTCTCTCGACGTACCCTAAACCCGTGCGTGCTACAAAATGCTTCTTATAAAACTCGTATCATAATATACTAATTTTTTACTTCATCAATGGTAACGTTAATAAATAACCTATTTTTACCACGTTAAAAAATGGCAAACTTCGGGCATTGATAGCGATGCGCGAATGTCTCCTTATTTTGACGGTTGTCAAAAAAAAATATTACTGCACACATCTGTCACTTTATTGCATACTTTTGTCAAAACTGTTTATTAAATGTGGTGAGTTTTCAATTTAAAACAAACGCATACGTAACATAATTTTAATGAGTTTTCAATCTGAAATAACGTTCACTTTATGTAATCTCTTTTAGCATACATATGTGGTAGTCGAAAAAAATATGTATACAACTCGTATCTAAAGCTTGTTTTTGCACCTGTGAGTTTGAAAAAGTTCGCCTTCGCCTCATTCTTACGCTTTCTCACGCGTGCAAAAAAGTGGCACTTTAGCTATTCGTTGTATAAATAACTATTATTTAGTTCTAAAATAAATCTTGAAATATTAGTAAGGTATAGTGGCACTACTATTTCGCCATTGGAGGAACCGGCAAAAAGTTGGCCACGTATGGAAAACATTTTTATAGCAGATTTAATTGAAGAATATTATTGATTAAGGTACCTATCTACATCTTCTCAAATTCAAAACGTACTTATAAAGAGCAAATTAGAAAATATGAAATTAAATCAAAAGAAAGTGCCTCCAATTTTCAACATACTGGAAAATGTTATTTGAAAAAATTGTTTAACAGCTACTACAAAAACAAACCCAATATTTCTATTTATTTTCACCTTGCTCGTCATAGAAAACGGGACTCTTAAAGGTTGGAATATTATCAAATAAATAATCGACTCGACGACTAACTAGCTGACTACTCTAAAC
>CALNHX010010661.1:0-38318 GCA_940337035.1 Agriotes lineatus | reverse complement strand
AATCTGCTGCAACAAAGGTATCAAAATAATCGCCTTATTTTAACTAAATTGCTAGATACCATATTCGATCTGCCGGTCCTCTCCAAAGAGTCAGCCCAAGGGTTAAAACGATTGCACGACTCCATCAAGGAATGTGTGGAGGCAATCAAAAATTTAGGCATCTCCACGGACAGTTGGGGTCCGTGGATTAACAGAGCTATCGCTCGAAAATGGGATCCTGAAACCAACAAATTATATGAACAGTCGCTTCAATGTCCAAATGAAGTCCAGGATCACCAAAATTTAATGGCTTTCCTGCAAGTGCGGTTCCAATCTCTAGAATCCATAGATGGAGCTCGAAAGCCCACGCAGGAAGGACCACAGAAGAATTACGCTTCCGCATCCCTAAATTGCAAGCTGTGCCATGGAAATCATTCCATCGACAACTGTAGTCAATTCCAGAGGCTACCTACCCATGAAAAACTAGAAGCAGTAAAAACCAATCGATTGTGCTATCGATGCTTGCGGCACGATTCAAATATTCCATGTCGTGCCTATTTTAATTGTAGGATCTGTCGCTTCCCGCATCATACTCTGCTTCATAAGGCGCAGCCACCATCAAAGCCGCTCCCTGCCCAAAGGATGAGAACGTCAGCTCATGCAGCAGCTATGAAGACTTCCAACGCTCCAGAAAAGAAGCCGAAGTCGGACATCATCACCGCCAATGTAGGCGCACAGGAGAGCCAAGTTCTACTTGCCACAGCAATGGTTCAAGTAAAGGCAGCATCCGGGATGACTCATCTACTACGAGTATTAATAGATCCCGGGTCTCAGGGGTCGTTTATCACGGAAGCATCAGCCGAATTATTGGGGTTACCCAGGACCAAAGTTCGAGCTGAAATCACAGGAATTGGGAACAGCGAGCCAAAAATTGCCAAATGGAAAATCCCAGGTTTGATCACACCTAGATTTTCAAGTAACTTTTCCCTACCTGTAAATTTACTAATACTTCCCAAACTTACCAAAGCCATGCCTTCATCCCCTATCCCAAACATAAATATCAATTCCTGGAGCAATATTTTTATCGCCGATCCAACCTTCAACCAACCTGGCCCCATAGACATAATTCTAGGAGCCGAAGAATATTCAAAAATAATTCTAGAAGGAATCACTAAAACCAAGGATGGCATCTTAGGACAAAATACCGAGCTGGGCTGGATCTTATCTGGAACCATTGGAAGACAACATAACGAAATCATTAAAGTCAACACCATGGTTGCCAAAATCGAAGAAGATGAGCAGTTACAAAAATTCTGGAACATAGAAGAAGTTTCCACTAAACGAAAAATTTCCCCAGACGACCAGGTATGTGAGAATAAATTCACAGACACAGTGCAACGAGACCAGGATGGCAGATACATAGTCAAGATTCCATTTAAGCAAACTCCAGAGAGCATGGGAAAATCCAAACCTTCGGCATTGGCAAGATTACTACATCTGGAAAAGAAGCTGAGACAAGACCAAGATCTAGAAATCCAATACAAGAAATTCATGCAAAAATATCTAGATCTAGGACATATGGAAAGAGTAGAAAAGAAGCAAGAAAACAATGGCAAGTATTACATCCCACACCACGGCGTAATTCGAGAAGCAAGTTCATCAACGAAGCTCCGTGTCGTCTTCGACGCTTCGAACAAGGCATCTTATGGAAAGTCCTTAAACGAAGTCATGTATGCTGGACCGAAACTTCAGCAAGAACTGGTCGACATTCTACTCCGATGGAGAACTCACAAGGTCGTCTTCTCTGCGGACATTGAGAAAATGTACCGACAAATCAAGATGGACAGCCAAGACCAGGAGTATCAACGAATCTTATGGAGATTCGATCAATCACAGCCAATCAGGGAATACAGGTTATGCACCGTCACGTATGGAACCGCATCAGCTCCCTATCTGGCCATCCGAACCTTGCACCAATTAGCAGAGGACGAAAAATCTTCTTTTCCATTAGCAGCGGAAGTTGTGAAGAGAGATTTCTATGTGGACGATGTACTCTCCGGAGCCGACACTTTAGAAGAAGCAATCAAGCAGCAAGGTCAGTTAATTTCCTTATTAAAACGTGGAGGCTTTACCCTACATAAATGGTGCAGTAATGAATTAGCCATCATACAAGAACTACCCGAAGAATTGAAGGAGCAAACCTACCTCGAAATAAGTGAGGACGGCTTAAAGAAGTCATTGGGCGTTCACTGGTCTCCATATGAAGACGTGTTTTGCTTCAAGGTGGATGTGAAGCAAAAGGGATCCACAAAACGTAGCATATTATCCGAAGTCGCTAAAATTTTCGACCCTTTGGGTTGGTTAGCACCCATCATCATCACTGCTAAACTACTCATCCAAGAGCTATGGCTCGAAAATGTCAAGTGGGACGACCCAGTCTCAGAATGTATCCAAGGCAAATGGGAAACATTTAAATCTCAACTCAAATCAGTAGAAGAAATTACTTTACCAAGGTGGCTTTTTACCAAAATGGAAGCCCAAATGGAACTACATGGATTCTGTGACGCTTCCGAAAGAGCTATTGGAGCCGTGGTCTACTCCAGAGTCATCACGTCATCAGGCCAATCCAAAGTATCATTATTAATAGCCAAATCCAAAGTGGCACCAGCTAGGGCAAAGGCAACCCTACCCAGACTAGAACTGTGCGCAGCAGTACTACTTTCTAATCTATTACAACGGGTAATTACAGCACTGGACATTCCTAAGGTATCTATCTTCGCCTGGACCGATTCCATGGTCACACTAGGTTGGATTAAGGGAGATCCAGTAAGATGGAAGACATTCGTCGCCAACCGCGTAGCCGAAATCAACCACCTGATTCCGGCCCAACATTGGAACCACGTCAAGTCAGAAGAAAATCCTGCAGACGTCATCTCCAGAGGTACTAGTCCAGGGAAATTAAAGGAACATAAACTATGGTGGGAGGGTCCAAGTTGGTTAATTAACAAAGAGTTATGGCCGTGCCAACCAGACACCGCCACAACCAATGAAGAAGCAAAAGGTTACACTGTGCATCAAGCCACAGTTCATCAAGACGAGAACGAGATTATTCATCGCTTCTCGTCTCTGACAAGAATGGTACGAGTTGTGTCCTATTGCCGAAGATTCATCAACAAGTGTAGGCGTCTTCCCATTCAACCAGGATGTCTATCAGTTAAAGAAATGGAAGACACCATCCTCACACTCATCAAGGTCGTCCAAGGAAGTGATCCTATTTTGAAGGCAACAGGATCTCAACTCCAAAAGAGAAAATGTGTGGACTCCAACAACAAACTCGCAAATCTCAATCCATTCATCGATCAACATGGAATCGTACGTGTTGGAGGAAGACTAGAAAATTCGAACCTATCCTACCACGAAAAACACCCAATTATCCTTCCTTATTCCGATCATATTTCCAAATTAATAATCCATGAGGCACATTTACGCACCTTACACGGTGGCACTCAGCTCACACTGTCCTATGTCCGAAGAAAATATTGGATCATCAACGCAAAGAAAGCCGTCAGTTCCAGCATCAAGAAATGCTTTCGATGCATCCGATTCAAGGCAGAGGCAGCCCAGCAATTAATGGGGAATCTTCTACCATCAAGAGTTAATTCAACCCCGCCATTCTTCCATTCAGGAGTGGACTATGCCGGTCCAATACAAATCCGAACATCTAAAGGAAGAGGGCATTCTTCATCCAAGGGATACATTGCTGTTTTTGTCTGTCTATCAACCAAGGCAATACACTTAGAAGCTGTCAGCGACATGACAACTAACAGCTTCCTAGCAGTCTTCAGGAGGTTCATCGCCCGAAGAGGACGCTGTGCACATCTTTATAGCGACAACGGAACGAATTTCGTTGGAGCAAGGAAGGTCTTGGACAAGGAAATCCGTCAAGCAATGGAAGGCCCAGTTATCCAAGAAAATTTATCCACCATTGGTACTCAATGGCACTTCATCCCCCCAGTAGCCCCACACTTCGGAGGAATATGGGAAGCAGGAGTAAAATCAATGAAGCATCATCTGAAGAGAACCATTGGCAACGCTACTCTAACATTCGAAGAATTAACAACTTTGCTTTGCCAAATAGAAGCCTGCTTAAACTCACGTCCTCTGTGCCCACAAGGCAACAATATTGAAGACATCAGTGCATTGACACCAGGCCATTTCCTGATAGGAAGAGAGATAATCTCACCACCGGACCCAATCAGCACACCAATATCTACAAATCTGTCAAATCGCTGGAGATTGATCCAAAAAATCAAGCAAGATTTTTGGAAATCATGGAGCTCAGACTACCTTCATGGATTGCAGCAAAGAAACAAATGGAAAAAACCGGTGGAGAATATAAAAGTTGGTGACCTGGTGCTAATCATAGTAGAAAAAACCGAATATACCTTAATCAAGGTGACACCAATTCCTCTCCAAATTAACAATGGGTCCTACTGGGTGATCGACGTACCAAAAGGGATCTTCGCTGTGGATTACAACTTACAAATGTATTTTCAAGAGACAGATGAGGAATTCAAAGAAAATCTCCAAATTACTCCAAACACGTATATCTGCAGTCCAACAGTCGTGAAAGGAATTGAAAATAACCCAAATTGCATCATTGATGATATATATCATCGAACAGAAATTAGTCAGTGCAGCCTACGAAGACATCAGATCCAGTCCATTATTTGGAAACAACTATACATGGAAAACACCTGGATGTTCGTAGTCAACAAGCCAACCCGAATAGCTATCACTTGTAGTGGCAATAGGGAAGAAGTCACTGTGAACACTACAGGTGTGATTCAGATCTCGTCAGACTGCATCATACAAACTCCAAAGAATACGTTAACCCCCAGGCATAGCAAGAAATTCAAGATCCTCGCAGGATATTCCAAGGCCGTCAGCATCAATTTTACCAACACAATAACACCCAACTCCTTTTCAGAAATTGCAGAGGAGCCAGTTCTAAAACAATCAGACCACTTCGAGGATCTACAAACTTCACAATTGGAATTCCAGCAGCACCTAAAGGACATTACTTGGAAAACCATCCGCCACCACTCCTATCTATCCAGCGGGATAACAAGCAGCCTATTGGGAGGGGCTATTCTAATAGGAGCAGTCTACTACATTCGAAAAAGGATCAACCGAAGGAAGCATCAATCCAAACAACGCCAGTCAACCGTAGAAGAATATCCTTTAAGAACCCTTAATGTGGAAGAAACAATATAGTTTTCCTTTTCTTTTTCTTCGGCCTAAAATTGGCAATATGTTTAAACTTGGTTTAAACACACATAAATTTTAATAACAAAATTTACGAAGCCAGTCAGAAGTTCGAAATGTAATTCTGATTTCATAAACAAACAGTTTTAACCTCCAGTTTTACTTCATAATTTCGCAAGTTTATACGTAATTTATATCTGTTTTAATCTTGAATTAAAACAGGCAAAATTCAGTTCCCATTTACGAAACCTTAAACGAATATTGTTTCGCCAACATTAAGTGAAAATGCAACTCGGCGACCTAGAAAGCCAAGTTCAACGCTCAGCCTGCAAACCGATGCGGAAATATAAAAGCTTATCATGCTGAGTTGCGGTCTTTGCGGACCTTTAAACGCGTTCTATTACACTATTATGAACTTTGATATTGTTACTGCGTTAAGCATTTTTAGTTTTATATAAATACTAGTCTATTTTCATAATAAAAATCAATCTGCATTTAATGTTTGATTCATTCACTACCCTTTCTAAGCCATAATATTCACGGGGCATGAGGCTGTGCTCCGAGGGTTAGTGTCTCTACTGCCGTCCGTTTCAAGTACCATTGACTACATTGGTTTAAAACGTAAACACAGTCTTGTTTACGTGCTTGACGGATAGAATCAGCGCAAAGTAACGGAGTCCTGATACAGCCTCTCAGGCATCTCTGTTCATATGTAAAATATAAAATTGTATCATCAGCATATGGATTTATTTTATAATTTTTGCTTATATTTCACAAATCGTCGATATTGTGAAGTTAAGACTCCACGTTGCGACGCCTATATTATATGTTATGTTTATGGTTGAATTTTATTCAATTTAATTGCCCTATGTTTTATCTTTTTATATTCAAAATTATTTTCTGCTAGCCCCAGTAGATACACTTGACTTTTTATCTAGATTGCTTATATTCTGAAATTTGATGTTCCTCTTTTAACTATGACAGCTCAAAAAACTTCTGTCAAATGATACTTCAAACTAGTTTTGAAAATTCAATTACAAGTACTTCATCGTAACATTTGTCATACGATACTCTCAAATAGTAAGTACTTCCTTAATTAAAATTAATACACTTTAATCTATATTTTCTTTCAGTTCTTATTTAATACGTGGATTCTGTGGTACCTTTTATTGACCTCAACACTTTCCTCTGCTAAAACAAATTCATCCAACTCTGCAACTGACCACGCCACACAACTGCTCCACTCAAAGCCACGGTGAAGGCGTCGACCGACAACCAACTGCCAAAATGTCCAGAATCAGGATCCAAATCAACACAGGAACTTAGCCACATGAATCAGCATCTACTGCTTCACCACCGTACAGATCCAAATAGACCTCAGTCGTAGTTGCGTTACTTTAATGTTCAACCCAAATCACTCATATGAAGTCTGCTACAACCTAGCACCATGACTCTTGACCAGAGATAAGCCACCAGATATCACTTGACAAACCCCATAAATATGCTCACTCTGCTAGTGATTTCTATGTCATCTTCTTCACTTGTAAATCGTTTCTTGTTGTCCAATTCAATCGATGAAACTGTAATCTTACAATAAACTCAATTCAGCATTCCGTTGCTTTTATTTGCTTTTGTAGATTATAACTGTATTAGTTTGGTATTCTCACCACATATACATGCTTTATCTTCATCCATATAATCTACACATCTCCTATCCTTTTAACATTTTACTTTTTATTCTTTTTACACCACGCCAATTTTATTTCAAATTTTAATCCTTTTATACACCAAACATGGTTTAAAAAACTTTTCAAAGGGTTTATTTCTTAATTTCAAATTAAAAAATTCTATTACATGATTTTCGTTTCAATATGTTTCTATTGTCAATAAAAACCATCTCCTTAGCGATCTAGTTTATTTTTTCAGTCCAACACACTACTAAAGCTTTATTATTTGATTGTACTTACTACTCGTATGTTCAATAGTATATTTCGAAAAAGTATTTGTCATTAATTTCCAAGTTTATTTCAGATATTCAATTAAGTTACAATCCTACTGTTTCTCAATTAGCTTCATTTAATTAAATTATAAATTCAATTTTTTTTTCTTTTCTAAATACGTCTTAATAATTTTAATATCCATTTCACATCTAAATTCATCTTTATGATTTTTAATTACTGTATTCTTTTAATCTTATTAATCTCATTTTTACACCGCAGTGCCAATACCATAACAATATATAGGATATACAAACTGGGACCCAGTACGCATCTATTTCATTAAATTGAATTACTAGGGCATAGAGGGTGTCGCAGTTACTTGGGTGCTAAGTGAATATGCTAATTTAATTACTGCAAAATTCAATCTTCACAGTTACATATATTCTTGAGTTTATATATTGTTACCAACCAATATATGTCGATTTTATGGTAGCTTTTCACATAACATAAATAATGTACATGATCAGGTTGTGATTTGACATGTGGAAATACTCAGATCAATTACGTACTCGTTATACAAAGTAGATTTTTTTTAAAACAACTTTATTTCGAATACGAAGTTATAATTACACTTCAAACTTTACATAAAAGAATTCGGTTTTACATCGAAGTGGTGTGATATATTTTATTTGCACAGCTTAATATTGCTAGTGCGTATGAAGTAATGTAGTAACTATAACTAACTAAAATTGTGATTACAAAGCCTTTTCATTAACTTTCTTATCAATCATGTGCTTTGGAAATTCTAGAAACCACATGTTTTGAGTAATACGATAACCCATCTAACCAATTACTACTTGTTGATACAGCATCATAACTGAACGTCGCTGAATTCGTGATTTTGTTTATTTCAAGCTAAAAATTAAAAACCTTCACAACAGTAGTTTTGCTCAACAGAGTGGACCTTTGTTTCAAGGTTCAATACACGGTATTCAAAATAATACAATATGCACGTATTTTTGTGTATGATAATTCTAATGTTTAGATTTCGAAGGTGGTAAAATTTATATAGGTAATGTTATTTTTGCATTGTGTTTCATTCGGCGAACTAATTTTTAATGTCACACCCTCTAACAGTTGCTTATAGCTACAACTTAAATACCAAACAAAGTTATATAGAATTTATAAGCAACGGCAAAATATATATACAGAATTCATATTAGTTCAAGTCCTAACAAACTAGTCGAAAATATCCTTTGTGCCAAGTTGGTTTGAAGCTGCATCTATACATTGTTATTGCTGGCTAAATCATAGCAGCCAAGGCAGTTTTAAATTATTGTCAATAGCGTAGCGCTTCCAGCGTTTAACCGCTTTTGGTTCACAAGTTCACTGATCATTAAATGCATTTAAATCAGGTTCGCTGGTCTCGTAACCTCAAGGGGAAAACACACACAGACATAAACACGTACGCACAGAAAGGGAATTCAAAACAAAGAACCACTCACAGGAGTGGAAAAAGACACCTACGATCACAGCTCAGATATAAACTAAACTACTGCAGTGGGATTTGATACTATTTCCGTTAGGTAATGAAGACATTACACCACTCAGTTAGGTAATAAAGCTCATTACACCACTGAGTTATGTAATGGCTTCATTACCTAACTGAGTGGTGTAATGGCTTCATTACCTAACTGAAATGGTATCAAATCAATAACATAATGACATTTGCCTACAAAAATATTTTTGAAAATGACAGATCTGACATTTCTCTTAATGCACTTTTCTCAATTTTAGGCAGTCGTAGATAAAAATTTTGTACAATACATGTGTGATAATGCATCATTAATATACTTGTGTGTTTACATAACTCGTGCTACGCACTCGTTTGTAACTTACACACACCTATATTAATGATGCTGTTATCCCACTTGTATAGTAAATAACTATTATCAACCAGTTAAGGACGGTGTGATGAGATACAATAAATGGTGCGTTTCCTGGATATGGACATCCGATATAAAGACGCTTTCGGTAGTCGTAATCGCTCATGGTATTGAAGTTATAGAGGCTTAACTACACAACCTTTTTCTGTTTTTGGGATTTTTCTCCATATAGTGTTGTGGGGATTACTTTTCTATAACGTTTGCATCACGTCTATACATAAACATCAGCATTTTTATTTTTTCAAGACGGATTTTTGTTACATTGCCCAAAGGAACTAAATTATTCGTCAACGAATTATTTATTGCCACCTACTTCAATCCAATCCAGCTTTGGCAACCATGGGGCCTTAATACCTAAAACCTTTTCAAAGAGGAGATGTCGATGCTCCTGCAGTGGAAATGTTAATAACAAGCCTGACAGCGACTTCAAGAATAACATGAGTCACCAACTGCCACCTATTCACTATATACAACTCCTTCCCACTTTCTTCTCTTTCCTAAATAAAAAAAAATCTAGATGAAAAGAAATTTCCTACCAATGAAGAAGTTATGGCGGCTGCAGAGGAGTTTGTAAACTTAGGAGAAATGCTGTTAATAGGATGGTATAACCAAATTGCAGCACATTTGGACCAACTATCTTGAGATAATAGATAATGGTTGGTTTAACATCATTTAGTACTCGTTTCTAGGCTACGTTGCAACCTTTGAAGTGTTCTTTCTAGTATTGCTTATTTCCGTAATTTTATAGTGCAGTCCTAAGGGATACAAAAGTGAGCCATGCGTTTTGAAATTATATATTTTTAATTGCAGCATCAATACAACTTTATTACAGCCTATTTAAAATTGTTTTACATATGCAACCTTCGCATACCATTCTATAGTAAATCCGTGTTCAAAACCATGTTTGAACTTAAATTCCACTTCATACTGTCCAGCTGGAATATTCGGAGGAAACTTGTTAAAGTCAGGACCCCAATTACAAATTTCATAATGACCCTATGAATAAAATGGATGAATAGGTAATTTAAAATAAAAGGGCAAATATTACCTTGTTAAGTGGACATTTGGTAAAATTACCACACAATAGAAAGTTTTGTATTCCGAAGAGGTTTTCTTCCAAGGCTTTGCAGATGTCGATGGTTAAGGTAATTGGAAAAAATCGATATTCGTTACTCATGAACTTATACACTTGTACATCGGCCTGTGAACATGATAAGAGCTTGTTAGCGTAACAGATCAGTGGGTTGCGTTGTTATGAAGTATCAGAGTTGTAGGCCAAGAAGACGTTTCCTAAATAAGAGAAATGAGCCTTGCATAGAAACTTCAGTCAGTCTGGTCTAATATGCGTCACAGTCTGCTGTTTCATTTTAATCAGAATATCAAGAAGTTTGGTTGCGAAAAACAAAAATTAAAGTTTATTCACACGTACTGTTTGTTAATATGATGATGGCTTTTCATGACCACAACGTTTGCAAACATTCACGTATTAGTACTCGTATCTTTGAATTCAACATGAGAAAGGCGAAAAGAAAATTCTTTGGATTAAGCGTTCTTAGTTTTTCTCTGACCATACAAAACGCTAACGAAAAAAGCACCAGAAGAAAAATTTAAACAAAAAGTCAACATTTTTGGTTTTATTCGAAAATTGTGAAATTTGAGTAACTTTTCCTGGCTTCCATAACCAAACGTTAAGGTAAAGTTAGAAAAAGTGGTAATTTATGAATGAACGTTTTGGTATTGAAAAGGTGCTGAAGTGGTTCCATTTAGTTCTGTCCTTCGTTTCATAAAAACAAAGTTTAATATAATATTAAGTTTTCGACAAGGCTTGTAAGTCTTTTTGCATACTACCAACAAGTGTAAAATACCTTAACATTATGTCCCAAGGCACGTTTCAATTTCATTGTAAAATTTAAAGCGGTGAAAGTCCTGTTGTATTTGAAAAACCGGACGGACGAATCAGATATTTGTTTATTGCAAAATGGCATCAGTGCCCTCTCAGTAGTAATTATATATTGGTCCTGTTGGTACTGAAATGAAATGATTGAATAAGCATTTATAATTTCAGTTACACAATACGCAATACACACCAAATGTACTCCTAAAAATACCATGTCTAAGCACAAAATTAAACAAAGTAAGCGGGTCACCATAGTTGTGGTCACTATGTCTTATTCAGCCACCAAAGCAGCTTTAAAGTTATGTGAATGCTAATACTGCCCTTCACCAGTTAAAATATCTATTTTACTGAGTCCTTGAGATGTTATCTAGATACATATTATGAGCTGGAGCTTTAAATCCTTTGATTAAAATTTTTAAGTTCAGCAGCGCATGAACTACCGGATGATCAGTTTGATTAGAGATAATTAAAACCAAAAACAAACAGTGTAGGAGCAAATTACTTTTACAAAGTAATTAACTAATAATTACTAATTACCTCCCAATGAAGTAATTTAATTACCAGAGATTCAATTACTCAAATGAAATAGTAATTCAATTACCAATTACTTAGTAATTGTAGTTGTACAGCATAAATTATTTTTTCAAAAACTTTCAATAAAAATTGTCATATAGTTCTATTTAGTAGAACTTTCTTGCAAGATGCAACTATCATTAGTGACGTGTCGATTCGCAATCGTAATCTAAAAATGCTTAATTTTGATATTTTATTAACTATAGTAATCAACATGGACCCTGAAACGTGAAATCTGAAGAAATCTCGGAAGGTGATTTTTTCGCGATTACAATATTTTTCTCGCCTTTTAGACGAGGGAAGTAAAAAGTCTTTCAACTGGTGCTGAGGAAGGCAAATTTGTGTTGTATTTTTAAAAAAAATCTGGCGTGATACACTCACACAACTTCCATTTACAGTAATCTTATAATTAGCCAAAAATTTGATTTTTAATTAAGACAGACACACAGATACACAGACAGACAGACCAATGAACAAAAACATATTTTTTGGGTTCAGGGGACTCTAAAACGTGAAGATCTGTTGAAAACTCAATTTCGAGTTTTTGGGGTGAATCCAATACTTCCTTTATTGAAAAAGGAAGTAACAGTAGTTTAATTAGAGGATATTCATTTTGTATATTTAAATCTTTTTTTATCTTCCAAATAACGAAGTAATTAGAATTCTATTTTGCTTTTAAGGTCTATTTCTTTTTTTTATAGTTGATGTAGAGGGATTGTTAAAACCAACAAAATGTTCGTCTTCTGTTGCATTTGGATTGTGTGAATCTTCTGTACATCTTGATTTATATATTTATCATTGGAATTTGCAAGCAAATTTGAGGATGCCGTAATTAATATTGTTTGTACGTCTTTTAAACTCTTAGTGCTCTTTTCTGAATCCGTTATAAAATTACTATTCCACCTTAGTTTTACAGATGGTATTGTTACAGAAGCTATTATAGCTACTTTACTATAGAGGTAATCTGTATTTAACATTCATGCCAGCATTCCGCTTGCTTAACGTTTTTATAATGTTATTCCGTTAATATTATATTAATTATAAGTGTATTACTGCACCAACATTTTCTGTGTATCCATTTGTAGGTACTATTAGAAATTAAAATTAACGTTAGGTTTTTATAAAATGAGCTAAACAAATATGTTATTGTTCCCTCTTTGGAACATATAATGATACATTTTTATTGTTCATCTAAAAGCATTGTTCACTTACCGAGCGACTACTAACTGTATTCATATTGTCTCCCTAGGCAGATAATTTGTTACTTCTGTCTTAATTTTTGTAACCTAGAAACTGATTTCTACTCCCGGTCGTAGAAAAATATCTTTTTGAACATGAAGAAATATCGAATTTCATTTTGGCTAGCTTTTGTAATGGTATTCGAATAAATACCACGTTGAATATGTTAGAAAAGTGATTTTCCATGTTGGTGTAAAATTAATCCGCTCGCTTTGCTGCTCGTAAATTAAATGTTGAAAAACTCCCACTTTTCTTAACTTGCTGAACAATCTACTATAAAATATGTCTGACTCCCTAACATGAGGCTGAATGATGAAAATATTTAATTTACCTAAGTATACAGGGTGCAATCTAAAAGCGCTATAAAAGATAAACTTATTCCGCGTTTTTAAATTGTGTTAATGCCATAACCCATTTTTGTGTCAAACAGACATGGAAGTTCGCAATTAAGTACATTTTATTTGTGTGTTTTACGCTGTTTAAATGCTGTTATCGCATTTTGGCCGATTAGTTCAATTCCTCACTCAAAAACGTAATTTTTTGGACTTAACGCTTGCTACACTTGCACGGCAGTATAATCCTATGCTACTACAGCGTTTAAAACAAGCAAATTGAAATGAATAAACAATTATTGAGAACCAATATCGATCGGCTAATAATTTTATCAATTATTATGGCACAAATAAAATTATTTTTACTGTAGTTATTGTAATCTGTCATATACTTACCGCAGTATTTTTAGGGTATTATACAATAAATATTACCTACACTGTTACAACCTGAACATAACAGCCACACCAACATTCGACAATATACCAAATATGGACTCCTCAGAGGACATCATAAATTATTCTTTATTGTGCCGGGAATACCCTATTGCGATTTCTTTTAGGTAACTTAATAGAACCTTATCTTACATTTTGCATTCTGGAAATTTAGCACCCAATCGACGTCAGTAATTCAGTAATTGTATTACCATATAGTAATTTAATTACCTCGGGTAATTTCAATTCCCAAAAGTAATTCGAATACTTCTAAAGTAATTGAAATACTTTAGAGTAATTTAATTACTCAAAAGTAATTGAGTAATTGAATATAGTAATTAATTACTTTCAAAAAGTAATTATCAAGTACTTCTTAACCAAACTGGCAATTACTAATTAAAATTACCGCATTTTGAAAAGCAAATCAATTCCAAGGCAAATGTACAAAAAGGAATTTAATTAGTAATTTAATTCCAAAGTAATTAATTACTGCCCAGCTCTGCAGTGTACAGTCTTGTTCAAAACTGTGTTGTGTAGAGGTAGTTGTAAGTTTATTGGTGGTTGTGTTGGTACACAACATAGGCTGTATCATTAATGAAGTAGACCCAGATGTATACTTTAAAAATATTTGTATGTACACAAGTTTGTTTAACTTGTGAACTGTCAAATTAAGAAATATTTATAGAGCACAAATGCTGTACGACACTTTAATGAACACGACTGTACAGGGTGAGCGAAACTCGATGTCTTAGCTTTATTATAAGAAAAGGAAAAACGATAGAAAAAATCTGGAAAGAGGTTCCTAAATGGGTTTGAGTAAGGTCCATTTTAAGCCATAGTTACATATTTTTCCATATCTGAAAACTGAAGTAATGACGTCATCGAATTTGTTTTTCCCAGAAACATACATAATTTAGGCATATTTAAAAAGAGAACACATTTTGTGAAGAAAAAAATTTGCTATCTTCTTCCGTCCGACAATTATAAGCAAATTTGTAAAAAAAAGTATTATCAAAAATTCGCAATTGTCACGATTTAAACAAGTAGCCTTTGGAAACAAATAGCAAAGGTGCATCTGTCAATAATTAAACTAATCGTTGACAAATATTGTTTTGTTGTCATTTGACTTTGAAAAATGTTCACGCACAACGAAAAAGTCCACATGTTATTAGTTTATGAGGAATCTCAAAAGAACTCTAGAAGAGCAGTTCAGTTATACGCCCAGAGATACCCCGAACGTGCTATTCCAATTGACAAATGCGACTTTGCTATTTGTTTCCAAAGGCTACTTGTTTAAATCGTGACAATTGCGAATTTTTGATAATACTTTTTTTTTACAAATTTGCTTATAATTTTCGAACGGAAGAAGATAGCAAAATTTTTTTCTTCACAATATGTGTTCAGAAAAATTATCTCTTTTTAAATGTGCCAAAATAGAGGTATGTTTCTGGGAAAAACAAATTCGATGACGTCATTACCGCGACTGAATTGCAACCAGCCTACTAGGATTCATTGATCACCGTTAGGGCATTTTCCCCTCTGTAATATTAGATTGATAAAAGGTTAGCTTCGGTTGCCCACTGAGTGTTTCACCTATATTTTTGTAGGCCCTTGTGTTTACCGGTACTATGTACAACGATATTTATTTATTTATTTATTTAGTATTCAGCCAACAGCCGTTAGGCCAATTATAGGCGTCGCTGTACATTTTATGGGGACTCCCAACCCCACTAACGACTGTCATGATGTTATTATGACATCCGGGACCAACTATTTGCTTGGCAGCCGTACCCCGAGGCGCCGATAGAAGCAGCCACGGAACTCCCATCCAAGTTCTGACCAGAAAGAGCATTGCTTAACTCTGCTAATCGAACGTGGACGCTTGTTCAAACTACACCACCCGGGACCTTATATGTGGTTACTATTATGAGCGAACTAAGCACCAAGCAGGTGAAGGTAAGGTGACTTAATGCAGCTATAATAATTTCGACTACGGCGCCTTGCTCGTCCTCTTCTGAGTTGGAGAAGGCCATCCACATTGTTAGGCGATATATGACTCAGTGCTGTCCGACAAATCATAAGTACCTTTTACGTCCCTACTGAATTTTCTTGTACCCATTCCTGGCCCCGCTAAAGTTAGCTGTGTGCATTTTGGGCTTTGTTACCTGTCGTAAATGCTTTTTGAGTGCAACTAAATATGTATAAGTGATCCGATTGCCATCAAAAATTACGTTAGGAACTTCCAAGCATTTATTCTAATTTTAATGAACTGTACAAATCTTTATTCATCCGCCGATTTTAACAGCAATAGATTTTGACGTGAGTACCGGGTGGCCAATTAAGAAGGGCACTCGGCCCTATCTCGAAAAGTAATTGTCGTAAAGACTTGGGGTAAAAAAATTTATGAATAAAGCGGCAAAGAGAAAATGCTGGAAATTATTTTTAAGTTTCTAGAATGGCCGCCAGGAGGCGTAATCGCATTCTTGAATTTTAAATCCCGTTTTTTGAGAAATATTCTTATATTACAGTTAGCTAAAATGGACACCGTTTTAAAGCTGAGATAAATTCGATTCTTTTTTGTTAAATGCTTTTTGCTCAATCTCTTAAGGGAAAGTGGTGGGGGGTGTCCGAACATTTTCGGAAAGAAATGTCAATAACTTCAAAATGGCTGAACGGATTTTGTCAAACTTGGAGTCGTTGAAAAGGGCATTTCTTAGGCTATCAATGCTGCCTTGAGCGGATTGATTTAGATTGCTTGTGTCGCCGCTAGAGGGCGTTTTGCGACAACACTACAAATGAAATGGATTTTCTCAAAAAAATTAAATGCAACGATATCACTGTTATTGGAACAAAAGATAGCCAAATAAGGGCCTAACACGCTAGTGAAAACCGCATTTCGATATTTGTTTCCTAACCTAAAATATCAGTAAAGGAAATTACAAATCGAAATAATGTCGCATCTTTGGGAATATTATCAGTATACCTGCCATTATTAAATCCTAATTATCCTTCTTTTAGCAAAATATATATAAATTTACTGTTAAAATACCAACATTATATTTAAAATGTCAATAATAATTAATCCTTTATCTAATAGAGTTGTCCGTCCGGGACGCTGTTTTGTCTGTCCGGGACGCTGTTTCAGCAGCCAAACCGTAAGAGATAGATAAAAAAGTTATGAAAGTTATATGTTTGGAATGGTCATGTCAGGTCAGGAACCGAATTTCAGTCACGTGACACTTCCGGTTTTCGAGAAATCACGTGATTTCTCGAAAACCGGAAGTGTCACGTGACTGAAATTCGGTTCCTGACCTGACATGACCATTCCAAACATAACTTTCATAACTTTTTTCTCTATCTCTTACGGTTTGGCTGCTGAAACAGCGTCCCGGACAGACAAAACAGCGTCCCGGACAGACAACTCTATTAGATAAAGGATTAATTATTATTGACATTTTAAATATAATGTTGGTATTTTAACAGTAAATTTATATATATTTTGCTAAAAGAAGGATAATTAGGATTTAATAATGGCAGGTATACTGATAATATTCCCAAAGATGCGACATTATTTCGATTTTTAATTTCCTTTACTGATATTTTAGGTTAGGAAACAAATATCGAAATGCGGTTTTCACTAGCGTGTTAGGCCCTTATTTGGCTATCTTTTGTTCCAATAACAGTGATATCGTTGCATTTAATTTTTTTGAGAAAATCCATTTCATTTGTAGTGTTGTCGCAAAACGCCCTCTAGCGGCGACACAAGCAATCTAAATCAATCCGCTCAAGGCAGCATTGATAGCCTAAGAAAAGCCCTTTTCAACGACTCCAAGTTTGACAAAATCCGTTAAGCCATTTTGAAGTTATTGACATTTCTTTCCGAAAATGTTCGGACACCCCCCACCACTTTCCCTTAAGAGATAGAGCAAAAAGCATTTAACAAAAAAGAATCGAATTTATCTCAGCTTTAAAAGGGTGTCCATTTTAGCTATCTGTAATATAAGAATATTTCTCAAAAATCGGGATTTAAAATTCAAGAATGCGATTACGCCTCCTGGCGGCCATTCTAGAAACTTAAAAATAATTTCCAGCATTTTCTCTTGGCCGCTTTAGTCATAAATTTTTTTACCCCAAGTCTTTACGACAATTACTTTTCGAGATAGGGCCGAGTGCCCTTCTTAATTGGCCACCCGGTACATCAGCAGGTATATCTAAAATAACCGTATTGTTACACTAACAATTTCCCTTAGTGGATTACAATTGGCTCATACTAAACTGTACCTTTTTTGTTATAAACTCGTGTAATGGAGTGTTTAATTATAAACAATTATCATTATTAATTTAGTTTAAACCGTGAATGCTGCTCAATATAGTATTCTTAACAACCGCATATGTGTTCCGTTTAAATATATATTACCGATTGTCCAACGGTTGAGGTAGTGCAATAAATCTACTGGAAGCTTATTCGTTACAATAAAGCCGTTAGGGTTCCCGAATCAAATTTATCTTCCTTTTAGATTTTTCTCATACCAAAAGGTTGGTGAACAACTTGTATCTTTCTCATACAAATGCATTATTATTACTACATTGCATGAGGGTCCCATACTTTACGGTTCTGTCAAATAAATTTTTATTTTGTCGCTAAGGCAAGTAGTTAACACATACATTTTTAATAGTTGCAATGGCAACTGAAGTAATCCTTACTAACTTTCTTAAGGAACCCTAGATACTATTCAATAGTATACTATCAACTGCTGCGTATCAAGGATTAGATAGCCATTTGTAGAATTCCCATTGTAGGTGATTTCAGGATCGCCCTTAAATTTGTTTACTCTTCAGAAAGTATTTCCCTACATTTTCTTGCAAGGTCGCGGAAAACCCTATGTATGCCGGGAAATCGAGATTGTTAGGGAATTTTGAAAAGTGCAACTATTTTGATAAATGCAAAAAATATAAAAGTGGTGATAATTTTTTGATAATTTTAACTTCGTCCACTCGTGAGATTTCTTAATAGCAACAAAGATGAGTGCTAATCTAGTTAAAATTATTACCACGAATATAATTCGGCGTGATTATTTTGTGAAAAAATAGTCGCTGTAATCAGCTACTAGCAAATAGTCAGTGTAGTTTTGATGCTATTGGTCGATTTGAATTTTTTCCCATTACTATTGGCTGATAGGACTGTTTAAAAGATGATCTATACTATTTAATATTATGAGGAACATATGAAGTGATCGCTAAGCTACATACAGATGATGCTGCCATCGTATCGTTCGTATGTAATATATATATTATAAGAATACAAACAAAAATTCAGGTCAATATGTTAATTAGTTTAGTGCTGACAGCTGGTTGAATGAGTCAAGGTGTTTCCGTTTTGAAAGATGGATGAAGTTGAAACGTATGCCCTGATTAAATAACTCGTAAAGAAGAGCTTCGTTGTAAACGCCATAAACGATTCTACGAACGATGTGTGAAGGTTAGAGTCACGTAACTGCAAACAGGGCTCTGACGTTTAAGCGTGGACGTCAGATGTGTGTAGATAAACCCAGCAGTGGACGCCAGTCACTGCGGTTACTTACTTCAAAAATAGTTGAAAAAGATATTGTTATGGTGGACTAGTAGCTAAGGTAACAGGTATATTAATTGGAAAGGCATATTAAATAATTACTATTCTTTTGGATCTGAATAAGATTTGTGACGTTTCAATTGCGCCGTCTTTCAATTTAGCATTCGATGGTATTTAGTCCGCGCTGTGGCGCATCCGTTCGCGCGATCTGTAGTCGCGCCTACTGCGACGACCGTGTTAGGGCAATATTTCTGGGCGCACGCTTTTGTTTTCGAGTGTCCTTTCCACTCTCGTACGTCAAATCGACATGGTGGTTTAGCATTTTGAAGAGCTTCGGTGAGATTTTATTGAGGCTGCTGTTAGTTTCGTTTGATTGTGAAATGTAAGCCTAGACTGTTGAGTGGTTCCGATGCCCCGAGCTCACGTTGAGGAAGATTATTTCCTACGCATTCTGCGGATTTTGTATGCGACCACGTGGCGTCATACATGGCCTGGATATTTTCCAGGGTGAGTATTTTAAGCGCCCTAGACTCCTTTTACTTCTGGTATGTTATCGTTGGAGCTTTGTTTTCCCCTTCACAGGAACTAGTGCCGGCTAACTAGTGCTGGAGAGCCATACATTTTGTGCTAAAAAGCCGATCTGAGGCAGTGCTGCAGCTGTTCATTTATCTCTTCCACGGCCACCGCTTCATGCGATTTCGAGCCGGCGTATGTTGGACCTTCGGAACCCATACGGAGGCTATTCTGCTGGTTTAACTTCTGGCCTTGCTGTCGTGGTGGGAATTGCGTTGAGCCACCAGCTTTCGGCCGTACGATTTTGAGAACAAACGCTCTAGGATCGCGCGTTGCGTTTCCTCCTGCTTATTCAGCCGGTTTTGATGTGTGCAATTTTATTGTTGCGGAATTGTATGTGGAACTGCGAGTATTGCGTTTGTGTAATTTGCTATCGGTAATAACTTATGATTCTGATTTTTGAACTATTGTGATACTTGTATATTTCTGTACTATTAATTTATGCTGACATTATACTGTGATATTTGCGCTATGACTTTATTTGTTACTGCGACTAGTACTTGAGTTGAGCTTCTCCTTTAGAATTACTGTGCTACTTGAGTTTACGTATTCTCGTTCTAATGCATGGGCACACTTGCCGTTATTTGCTAACAATACCGTTGGCGCCCGTTTTGAATATTTTAAAGAGCTGTACACGCCGTCTCCGTAACTACAGCTGGTCGGCCGACAAGTAGCTACCTTAGGTTTTGATTTTGAGAGATCAGCCAGCGGTGAACCTTTTTATGATAACAGGTTACGGCCCGAGGTCTGCTGCGTCTGCTCTTTTCGGGAGTTTAAGGTCTTCGCATGTGTAGGAAGGATCCTACTGCGCCGATTTGTAACTATGTATGAGACTTGGATTCACAGCTTCACACGTGAAACCAGATAACAGCCGATACATTAAACATACTGGCTAACCGCGATCAAATAAGGCGATGTCCGGTTCATCGGTCGAAAAAGTGATGATTCCATATTTTGGGATTTCAAGGGTATAATATTAATTGACTATTTGGAACAACATACTACGGTAACGGCGCAATATTAGTGTACATTTTTGGAAAAACTGAAGATGAAGATCTCAAAAATGCGACCCCATTTGAAGCGCAAGGAATTGTATTGCGTCGTGATAGTACCCCGCGCAATACCACCAAATTCACCATCAGAAAACTTACTAAACTGCAAAACCATTACTCTCTCATCCGCCGTATTCCCGGTCTGACATCCAGCAATTTCTGGCCTATACAAAATTTCAGTCAAATGAGGTAGTGATCAACAAGTGAACAGGTATTTTAAGATACTCGTCAAATTTGTCTATAGAAATTGTTTACACTCCGGGCCATACAATTTAACAAAATGTTTCAGCTTATTGGCAAAAGCTTATAAAAACGCGAAGTCAGGTAAGGTGTACTTCTTGTTCCAATTGTTTTTTTGAGAATTTTCAGTGGCTGCGTGTTCTTTTGAAACATTTCTTGTGACATAACCATAACAACTAATTTGTTTCGGTTTGACGTGATATCTGTAAGTAACAGAACTCATGTATAGCTGCCCTATAGAACATATACGCGGCTCTGCATACAATAATCCTGCATAAAGTTATGGTTTGACTAACATAATTTTTAAAAGATGCGACTAAGCATCTTAGGAATAAGTGAAATGAGATGGCCTAGTTCAGAAAAAATGACAATCGATTACCATATTGTATATTACTTAGGAGAAGATAATCCAAACCACAGATATGGAGTGGCAATTATAATAGCGCCAGATGCCGCCAAAGCCGTTAAAAATGTAATCCCATACGCAGACAGAATTATTATGGTACAATTTCAAACTATAACAATAAAGTTGAACGTCATTCAAGTATATGCCCCAACTCAAGACTATGATGAAGAACATGTCGAGAAGTTTTACAATGATTTAGAACAAGTGTTAGTGTCAACAAAGAACCAAGAAGTAACTATAATAGGGGACCTGAATGCGAAGATAGGTCAAGGAAAACAAGAAGAAAGTGTAGGAGACTATGGCGTGGGCACAAGGAACGATAGAGGCGATAGATTAATCAGATTTTGTAGAGAGAGAAATATGGTAATCACCAACAAATTTTTCAAACTACCAAAACGTCGCCTATATACGTGGAAAGCACCAGCAGATTCACCTGATAGGGTTATTCGCAACCAAATAGACTACATCTGCATTAACAAGAGATACAAGAACTCTGTACTATCAGTAAAAACTTACCCAGGAGCCGATGTACCTACGGATCATAGTCTTCTAGTAGGAAAGATAAGGGTACGGCTCAAAAAGATTGTTAAACGTCAAAATACAAGAACAACACTAGATAGAAATAAATTACATAATGAAGCTACTCAACAAGAAATAACGCAGTTACTAGAAGAGAAGGTAATATTAACAACAGATGATCAAACAAGCGTTGAGGACAAATGGAACAGACTTAAAAACATTCTAAGAGGAGTGCAGAAGACAAAACTAAAAGAAACAAAAAAAAACAGAAAAAGAATGGATGGATGACTGACGATATCTTAAGTCTAATGGACGAAAGAAGGAAATATAAGAACAAAAAAACATGATCTATTTTATTTACACAAGAAGTTGAAAGAAGTTACTAACACCGGAAGACGATACACACTCAGAAACCTAGAAGACGATAATGGAAAAACAATCATCGACATCAGACAACTGGAAATGTGGAAAAAGTATATTTCAGAATTGTTTATGGATAATCGGCCTAAATATGAACCAACGTGTGCCATATCAGGCTCATCGATTACAAAGAAAGAAGTAGCACGAGCAGTACGACTATCAAAAAATGGAAAAACGACTGGCCCTGATGGCGTGAGCAATGAGATCGTAAAACTGTTGGGAGAAAACGGCATCAAAGTCCGGACAAATCTCTTTAATACTGTCTACGAAACGGGAGTAATACCAACTGAGTGGTTGAAATAAACATTTACTGCCATTCCAAAAAAGACTAGAGCCAAAAAATGTAGTGACTACAGAACAATAAGTTTAATGAGCAATGTTCTGAAGATATTTCTAAGAGTAATACATGGCAGAATATATAAGAAAATCGACGATAAAATCAGCAACAATCAGTTTGGTTTTCGTAACGGCCTGGGCACAAGAGACGCTTTGTTCGGAGTTCAAGTCCTGATTCAGAGATGCCGTGACGTCAGTTACAATGTATACTTATGTTCTATTGACTTCGAAAAAGCGTTCGATAAAGTACTGCACGACAAAATGATGACGGTTCTAGAAACAGCGGGCATCGATGGCAAAGATAAACGGATAATTACCAATTTATACTGGCACCAAACAGCAAGAGTCAGATGGGAACAACAATTGCCAGAAGAAATAAATATTAAGAAAGGGGCAAAACAAGGCTGCATTTTATCTCCACTGCTTTTCAATTTATATTCGGAAGAGATATTCAAGGAAGCGCTCATAGATGCAACAGAAGGAGTTATCATTAATGGCATGCCTGTAAACAATATCCTTTATGCTGATGACACGTTAGCCATGGCTAACTCCAATGAGGATCTCCAGATTTTGATGGATCGAATAAATAATTCCTGCGAAATATATGACCTAACACTAAATACTACTAAAACCAAGTGTATGATTATCAGAAAACAGAATGATGTGCAGGACAATGCCATCATATGTAACAACAACGCTCTGGAGAGAGTAGATAAGCTTACATATCTGGGCAGTAATATTAACGAAATTTGGGACCCAGCGAATGAAATCAAAATCCGAATAGAACAGGCAAGAGCAGCCTTTATAAGAATAAAAGGCATTTTAACTAGCCATGACCTAACCATGAGTCTCCGAATAAGAATGGTACGCTGCTATGTATTTCCAGTTCTACTGTATGGTGTGGAAGCATGGACACTCACAGAGACATTGCTTAAACGACTACAAACATTCGAGATATGGGTCTACAGAAGAATACGGAAAATTAGTTGGATGGACATGGTCAGCAATAACGATGTTCTTAACAGAATTAATAAAGAACTGGAAATTGTGAAAACTATAAAGCGGCGAAAGCTGGAATATTTTGGCCACATAATGAGACACCCCGAAAAATATAAAATCTTACACTTAATCATACAAGGAAAAATGAAAAATCCCTAGTAAACGGGGCCCGGGAAGGAGAAGAACATCCTGATTAAAGAACCTACGTCAGCGGTTTGGGAAAACCACAACCCAGTTATTCCGAGCAGCTGTTAATAAGACCATGATAGTAAATATGACAGCCGGCATGATAAACAACGATCGATAGCGGTACTTTAAGAAGGTATTTTGTTACAACGCCCAAAGGTTTAAATGTTGTCATGGACACTGCTACGCAACCAATAATTCCCTATTAGAGAACGGACTGTTCATGGCCATGGTATACTGTTTTTAGTTCTTTTAAGTTTGAAAATGTAGGAATTTGTTTAAAAAGGTAAAACAGTGTTCTTATTTTTCAACAAGATTACTTATGTGAATATTCTATCTTAAATAACTATCTATAATTACACCCAACTACTTAACACTCAAATTTACTTTAATATCAGTAGTATACGCAGGATTAGCTTTATATGGTATAAAAACAACGCAAGTTGTTTTTCCTATATTTAAAGTAAGCAAATTTTTTTCAAGCCAACTAATTACCATTTCCATTTTCATACTTATTGTAGGATAAAGATTTTCCAAGTATTATATACAAAATATAAAACTGTATCATCATTTATTTTATAATTTTTGCTTATATTTCACAAATAGTTTATATATAGGATATACAAAACGGGACCCAGTACGCATATATTTCATTAAATTGAATTACTAGGGCATAGAGGGTGTCGCAGTTACTTGGGTGCAATCTTCACAGTTACAGATATTCTTGAGTTTAGATATCGTTACCAACCAATACATGTAGATTTTATGGTAGTTTTTAACATAACATAAATAATGTACATGATCAGGTTATGATTTGACACGTGGAAACACGCAGATCAATTATCTATAGATACGTAAAATAGATTTTTTTTAAAACAAACTAAATTTTGAATACGGAGTTATAATTACATTTCAAATTTTACATAAAATAATTCATTTTTACATGGAAGTGGTTTGATACGTTTTAATTTGCATAGCTTAATATTGCTAGTGCGTTGAAGTAATGTAGTAACTAAAACTAACTGAAATTATGATGACAAAGCCTTTTTATTAACTTTCTTATCAATCATGTGCTTAGGATATCATCAGAAACCGCACATTCTAAGTAACCCATTTACCCAATTACTACTTGATGATATAGCATCATAACTCATCGTCACTGAATTGGTGATTTTCTTTATTCCAAGCTAAAGATAAAAAACCTTCCCAACAGGTATTTTTGTGTATGATAATTCTAATTTTTAGATTTCGAAATTGGTAAAATTTATACATTATTTTTGTATGGTTTTTCATTAGGCGAACTAATTGTCAATGTTACACCCTCTAGTATCCAATTGCTTATAGCTACAACTTAAATACCGAAGAAAGTTATATAGAATGTATAAGCAACAAAAGAATATAAATACAGAATTCATATTAGCTCACGTCCTAATAAACTAGTCCAAAATATTCTTTGTTCCAAGTTGGTTTGAAGCTGCGTCTATACGTTGCTATTGCGGGTTAAATCATAGCAATCAAGGCAGTTTCAAATTATTGTCAATAGAGTAGCGTTTCCAGCGTTTAACCGGTTTCGGTTCACAAGTTCATTGATAATTAAATGCATTTAAATATGGTTCGCTGGTTTCGCAACCTCAAAGCGAAAACATACACACACACACACACACACACACACACACACACACACACACACACACACACACACACATACACACACACACACACACACACACACACACACACACACACACACACACACACACACACACACACACACACACACACACACACACACACACACACACAGAAAGGGTTCGCGAGCTCGCCTTTCAAGAATGTTACTTACCCCTGTTAAATACGTCATGCGCACAACACAACCACTAAATAGAAATCACTGTACGGCCAATACTTTACCAATGACTTTTGGATTCGTTATGCTGAATAGCCTACATAAATGCACAGCGACGCCTATAATTGGCCTAACGGCTGTTGGCTGAGTGCGAAATAAATAAAATAAAAAAAAAGTAAATAAATAAATCCCGCTCCAGTTCCGAGAGAAGATGCAGAATATGTTTTGATCAAACACTTAAGAACATACACGCTATTTGTTATAAAAATTATCCATTGACTTCCTTACAGGATATTGCTTAAACTGAAGTCTATCTAGAAATGTCACAGTTCAGATAGAAACTAAACTACTGTAACCTAGTACGTAATTATTTTTATCAACCAGTTAAGGGCGGTGTTATGAGATACAATAAATGGTGCGTTTGCTGGATGTGGGCATCCGACATAAAGACGCCTTCGGTAGTCATAATCGCTTACGGTATTGAAGTTATAGAGGATTAAGAACACAACCTTTGTCTGTTTTCGGGATTTTTTCCGATATACTCTTGTGGGGTTCCTTTTCTATAACGTTTGCACCACGTCTATTCATGACCATAAGCATTTTTATTTTTTCAAGACGGATTTTCGTTACATTGCACAAAGGAACTAAATTACTCGTCAACGAATTATTTATTGTCACCTACTTCAATCCTTAATGCCTAAAACCTTCTCAAAGAGGAGATGTCGATGCTCCTGCAGTGGAAATTTTAATAACAAGCCTGACAGCGACTTCAAGAATAACATGAGTCACCAACTGCCACCTAATCACTATATACAAGTCCCTCCCACTTTCTTTTCTTTTCTAAATTAAAAAATCTAGATGAAAAGAAATTTCCTACCAATGAGGAAGTTATGGCGGCTGCAGGGGAGTTGAAAATGCTATTAATAGGATGGTATAACTAAATTGCAGCACATTTTGACCAACTATCTTGAGATAATAGATAATGGTTGGTTTAACACCATTTAGTGCTTGTTTCTAAGCTACGTTGTAGCTTTTGAAGTGTTCTTGCTAGTATTGCTTGTTTCCGTAATTTTATAATGCAGTCATAAGGGATATACAATTAAGCCATGCGTTTTTAAATTATATATTTTTAATTGAAACAGCAATACAGCTTTATTGCAGCCTATTTAAAATTGTTTAATATATATACAAGCTTCGAATATGTGGGGAAAACTTGTTAAAGTCAGGACCTCAATTACAAATTTCATAACGATTCTATGAATAAAATGGATGAACAATTTAAAATAAAAGGGTAAATATTACCTTGTTAAGTAGACATTTGGCACACAATAAAAAGTTTTGTATTCCGAAAAGGTTTTCTTCCAAGGCTTTGCAGATGTTAACGCTTAAAAGGTAATTGGCAAAAATCAATATTCGTTACACATGCACTTATACACTTGTATATCGGCCTGTAAAGATAATAAGCTAGTTAGCGTATCACATTAGTGGGTTGCATTGTTATGAAGTATCAGAGCTGTAGGCCAAGAAGAGGTTTCCCAAATAAGAGAAATGAGCCTTGCATAGAAACTTCAGTGAGCCTGGTCTAATACGCGTCACAGTCTGCTGTTTTATTTTAATCAGAATATAAATGAAGTTTGGTTGCGAAAAACAAAAACTAAAGTTTATTCACACGTAGTGTTTGTTATATGTTTATGGCAAAAAAGCGTCAGATGAAAAATTTAAACTAAAAGTCAAAAATCCTGAAATTTGAGTAACATTTTCTGACTTCCATAACCAAACGTTAATGAAAACTTAGAAAAAGCAGTAATTGGTGTTGAAAAGTTTCTGAAGTGGTTCCATTTATTTCTATCTTTCGTTTAATAAAAACACAGTTTAATGTAATATTAAGTTTTCTGCATGACCTGTACGGTTTTTTTTGCATACTACCAACAACTGTAAAATACCTTAAAATTATGTCCCAAGTCACGTTTCAATTTCATTGTAAAATTGAAATCCTGGAAAGTCCTGTTATATTTGAAAAACCGGACGGACGAAACAGACATTTGTTTATTGCAGAATGGCATCAGTAGTAACTATGTATTGGTCCTGTTGGTACTGAAATGAAATGCTTAAATGAGCATTTATAATTTCAGTTATAAAATAAGCAATACACACAAATTAAGAGAGTCACCATATTTGTTGTCAATGTGTCACGTTCTGCCACCAAAACAACTTTAAAAATTATGTGAACTCTAATACTGCTCTATACCAGTTGGAATAAATATTTTCCTTCATGAGTGAGATGTTATCGTTATGCATATTATGATCTGTATTTGGGTTTCAATGTTTGTTGAGTATTCATTGTAAAAGTTTGATTAGGAATACTTTTTTTATTTTGGTACTCAGTCAACAGCCGTTAGGCCAATTATAGGCATCGCTGTAGATTTTATGGACTGTCATGATGTTATTATAACATCCGGGACCAACTATTTCCGTGACAGCCGTATCACCAGGCGTCGAGAGTAGCAGCCTTGGAACTCCCATCCAAGTTCTGACCAGAAAGAGCGTTGCTTAACTTTACTGATCGAACGTGGACGCTAGTTCAAGCTACACCACCCGGTACCTTAATTTTCATAGCACCAAAAATATACACTGACACGCGTAGTACTTTGAAATTATTCGTAAGACAAAATGCGTTGCCTACGCTGCTAGATTGCTGGTACCATTTACATTAACAATTTCACACATATGATTGTGTGGCTGTGAGCAAGAATGGTGCAGAAAGTTTAAAGAAAGAGCTTGAATTCAACGTGAAAGATTGCCATGGTTCATAGAAATGGCGATTATGTACAAATGTAGCGATGGGTGTAATTACATTTACTATACGTTAAATGTTTTATATTCGTTCTTGTTTTTATTCCTACTGAATCAGAGGCTGAAATCAAATAACCATTCTGTATATTAGCTTGGAAGCTACATTTCTTAACAAAAATTAATAATCCATGATCATGTGTACTCGGCCAAGCTAATTTACCAACACATTTATCGTATATCCATCTTTGCTATGAAGAATTATTAATTTCTACTACTAACCCACCATACAACTTTGGCTACAGAAACATTTGTGCAAACATAGAGGAAATGTTACGAGTATAAAAATGGCATCATTGAATTGCAGCACAAACGAACAAATATTGTGTTTGATTTAAAATCATGTAGTGCTTGTTTCTGGGGTAACTTGGAAATTTTTGAAGTGTTTTTTGTGATATTGTTTTTTTTTCGTAATTTTATAATACCACCATAAGGAGTATAAAACGAAACCATTTGTTTTCGAACTATATATTTTAAATTGCAACAATAACACAGCTGTGTTAACAGCCTATTTAGAATTGTTTCACGTACGCAAGCTTCATATACCATTCCATTGTAGCTAACGGTTCAGAAGCATGTCTGAACTTAAATTCCACTTCATACTGTCCAGCTGGAACATTCGGAGGAAACTTGTTGAAGTCAGGACCCCAATTACAACTTTCATAATGACCCTATGGATAAACTGGATGAGTAATTTGAAATAAAGCGGCAGCTATTTATTACCTTGATAAGTGGACATCTGGTAAGATTGCCACACAATAAAAGGCTTTGTAATCCGAAAAGGTTTTCCTCCAAGGCTTTGCAGCCGTTAATGGTTAAGGTAATTGGAAAAAATCGATATTCGTTACTCATAAACTTATAGAATTGTACATCGACCTGTGAAGATATCGGGCATTCAGTAAACAGAAAAACATATAAATTTATTTGAAGTTGGCATGTGCGTATAATTTTTGTGTTAGGGATTCTGTATTTTGTTTTGTAAAAGTTTACACGCCTGTATGAAGGCAGATTTGAATTTAAAAATGACAATTATATTTGTTTATAACAGCTGTTTTATAGGTATATTTAATATATTTTAGGAAAATTATTCAGCTAATTATCTTCTTATATTAATATATTTTTGACGTTTCGTCAGCTCAGCTGACTTCCTCAGAAAATACACATTACGACGAATACAATAAACTAAAAGGAAATCTACGAAATCTTTTTAAATATTGTAAGAATTATTATTAAACTTAGAACATTATACAACTTTACAATCTCAAAATTTCAATCGAAATTACATAAGGTAAGAGTAAATATACATTGTTCAAGTGATCTAACCTTAATATCATTTTCCTTTTAGTTTATTGTATTCGTCGTAATGTGTATTTTCTGAGGAAGTCAGCTGAGCTGACGAAACGTCAAAAATATATTAATATAAGAAGATAATTAGCTGAATAATTTTCCTAAAATATATTAAAAATTACAATATTTTTTGGTGGTGTCAAAGTAGATATTTTTCTAGAAATTCTCACCTGAAGTTGTATAAAATGCAGTAAAAATACCTATTAATAAACGCTACGTCAATAGTAGCCAACACAGTATTTGTATAATATCCGTAAAAGTAGTTAATTACAACATTTATGACAGATAGGAAGTTGATGTCTCATTAACCTATTTGTTTTAGTAACTTTTTGGAAGTACATTGCTAGACAAAGATCGATTTTGGAAGTACACTAATGCAATTTTGGAAATCAAAGGCCACTTTGTGTTTTTATGTGTATTGAACAAACTATAATACGCTTGTTAACGTAACAGGTTAGTGGTTTGAGTTGTTATCAAGCACCTACAAGCGATATAGACCAATAAGAGGTTTTCTAAGTTATACGTATATAGAAGATTGGGTACACTTTGTTGCAATTCGCCACGACAAGCTTATCATTACTATTTATAGAAACTTCAGTCAGTATGGTCTAAAACGCGTTACAGTCTGCTGTTTTATTTTAATCAGCATATCAATGAAGTATCGCCGCGAAAAACAAAACCAAAGTTTATAAACACAGAAATAACTATTTGAGTAGGCTTGACGCTCGTTTTAATAATTATGACATATTTCAACTAAATAGGCCTACTATAATTTTGTGTATTGTTATTTCTTTCTTGCTGAAGAATTCTGATTTTCTTTTTCATGCTATCTCATTGCTATGATATGCAGATTGGTGGTGGATATTGTGAACATAGGTAGTCAACTGAGCTGGAGTATAGTTTATGCGCTTTGTATGCGTCAGAGAGAAATAGACATCATGACTTGAAATCTAGTATATCCTTGAATTCAGTGTTATCTAAAGATAAAACGCCTGAATTCTGCGGATACTAAATGTCAATCGCATATTAGTCTATTTCTGTTTAACACGTACAAAGCCCCTAAACTACATACTAGCTCATTTCATTTTGTGTGATTACATTATTCATCACCAATCTGTATAATTTTGGCGGTATATTAATCGTAACCTATGCTGATTAATATTTAGTTTGTTAGCCTGATACTTTAAAATTATTAAATTACGTGAAAATAAATAAAATAGTTTGTAGATGTTCGATTGTTAATTTTATATTTTTTTTGCTGAACACGATCGCATTAAGGATAAGGTTTATTGAGTATGGTTTTTCATGACAACGTTTGCAAACATGAAAGTCAAAATTTTTAGTTTTATTCGAAAATTGTGAAAACTGCTGGAAGGACGTTTTGAAGAATTTTCCGGAAAATTATTCGCCTCATAGATTCGCCACTTTGTTCTTATCTAATTGTCTACGTATCTCTTGCATTTTCAGAGATTGCTGTATTCACAACCGAATTGCACTCACCCAATCCTTTTCCCCAGCTGTGGTGTTCAAAAATTTTTCAATAGTTTAGTTTAATTTATTTGTTTTTCAAATAAGTAGTTGCAAAATTTTCAAATTTGAGAAACTTTTTACTAACGTTAATGCAAACTGAGAAAAAGCGATAGTTGATCAATGCATCTTCTAAAGTTGAAAATGTTTTGAATAGGGATACTTCTGCAATGGTTCTATTTAGTACTGACCTTTGTTTCATAAAAACACAATCTAATCCTATATTACGTTTTCTGAACGGCTAATATTTTAAGGCCTGTAAGTTATTTTATGACGATTTTTTGCATACTCTCAAAAAGTTTAAACTACTTCATACCTGAAGTTCGTATCCAAAATCACGTTTCAATTTCATTGTAAAATTGAGAGCGGTGAAAGTCCTGTTATATTTGAAAAACCGGACGGACCAATCGGCTAATTGTTTATTGCAGAATGGCATCAGTGCCCTCTCAGTAGTAACTATGTATTCGTTCTGGTGATACTGAAATGAAATGCTTGGATGTTCATTCATAATTTCAGTTATAAAATAAGCAATACACACCAAATGTACTGCTAAGAATCCCATTTCTAAACACAAAATGAAACAAAGTAAGCGCGTTACCATAGTTGTCTTCAATGCTCCATGTTCAGCTACCACATTTGCTTTCAAAATGATGTGGACGCCAATACCAGTTAAAATGTCTATTTTCCTACATCATTGAGATGTTATCGTGATACACATTATGAGCTGGAGTTTTAAATTATTTGATAAAAATTGTTTTAAAACTCAGCAGTGCATGAACTACAGGGTCATCAGTCTGATTAGGGATAATTTAAACCTTCTGTTTTACTAACTATAAAACCAAAAACATACAATGTACAGTCTCGTTCAAAACAGTGTTGTACAGAGATAGTTGTAAGTTTATTGGTGATCTACGTTCTGTGCGTCGAGTCAAACCCTCCATACAAAAAAGTCGGGAGGAGTCAGGTGCGGTGAATTCAGGAGTCCAGGAATACGCGCACCTTCATTGACAGCACTTTGAAACCATAAAACAGGTTGCACACGCTGCTAAATTCTTGCTCCCATTTGTATTACTAATTTGACACATATAATCGCCTAAACTGACCTGCGCTAACTTATAATGTTAAACTCCAATTCCTTATAGATGTATTGATACTAACTGTATTACCCTTAACGTTTTGAGCTACAGGATTTTCAAATTAATCCTTGTTATGTAATAGACAATTACCAGTTTAATTAGACAACACACTAAAAAACCTCAGCTATTTGAAAATGGCAGTCGAAGTAGTAAATGTGAAAATTGGCGATAATTTTGTAGAATCGGAACTCATTACTGTTTTTATGTGTATATGTTTACGCAAGTGTTCCTCTAATGAACACATGTTTTGAGCATTTACCCAGAAGGGAAGGTTGTGGTACCTCGACTGAATTGCAACCAGCCTACTGGGATTCATTGATCACCGTTAGGGCATTTTACCCCCTGTAATATTAGATTGATAACAGGTCAGCTTCGGTTATCCACTGAGTGCTTTACCTATATTTTTGTACGCCATTGTGTTTGCCGGTACTCTGTACAACGCAGTTTTGTCTATCTGGGACGCCGTTTTGTCTGTCTGGGACGCTGTTTCAGCAGCCAAACCGTAAGAGATAGAGAAAAAAGTTACTGAAGTTATATGTTTGGAATGGTCATGTCAGCTCAGGAACCGAATTTCAGTCACGTGACACTTCCGGTTTTCGAGAAATCACAAAAAAGACCGTTTTTTCAAATAGAACGCGTATTAAATAAAAATGTTTCAGCAGCCAAACGGAGCTGCGACCCTCTGCGCCTTAAAACGTCGATCGGTTAGGCAACCACTTTGACACCTTCCAGGTCTGGGTACAGTTTTTATTTAATACGCGTTCTATTTGCAAAACGGTCTTTTTTGTTTTATTAAATGAGACATTTGTCTCACTCGACTGCTACTATTAATATATTACAATTAGGGTCGCATAATATATGGTTTTATAGTTCTGTCAGATAAATTTTTATTTGGTAACTAAGGCAAGTAGTTAACACATACATTTTTAATAGTTACAATGAGAACTGAAGTAATCCTTGCTAACTTTCTTAAGGAACCGTAGATACTATTCAATAGTATACCATCAACCGCTGCATATCAAGGGTTAGATAGCCATTTCTAGAATTCTTATTGTAGGTGATTTAAGGATCGCCCTTAAATTTGTTTACTGTTCAACAAATATTTTAATGCAAGGTTGCGGTAAGCCCTATGTAGGTCGGTAAATGTCTCGCGTTATTGGGGCAGCACATCTAACAGGCTCGGGTTCGCAAACTATAGTGGGACCCGTAATATCCACTTTTAGAGCATCAGGGGGGGGGGGGTTACTCGAAAAACAGGAACTGGAAGAGTAAAACAAAGGAAAAAAGCCAGGAAATAAATTCGACCAAGGACTCACATGTAAATGACTTTTTTAATAGACCTTGCTTCAGGCTAAAGACGGCGTGCAGGTGTTTTACTTTCGAAAATCGTATGAAATTCTAAATTAACAGACAGATGCTTATCCACTTAACAGATGGACCCAAATACGCACCAGAATACGGGTAATGTTCGCAGCAATGAAAGTAAACTTAAGGCTAACCGAAAATGCCATGAGCCAGAATTCCCGAAACAAGCGCAGTACCAATTTCACATTTGCCAAGATCACCAGTCATTCAAATGTGAAAGCGTTATAAGCAACACATTGACGCTTTAAGTTTTCGTGAATGTGAATAACATTTGAAAATCGGGTGTGATAATTTTATGTTGAAAGAATTAAGATAAAGGTGACAGTATTGGTTATGGTTTAATTGTTAAAATGTTCATACTGGAAAAAAGTTGTTTAATAAAATTAGGTACTATACGTTAATATAACCGTTAAATGGGATTAAGTGGATAGGATTGAGTGCGGGTTTTCATTTCAAAGACTAGTAACTGGAAATAAATGTTAATAATTGTTTTTACATCAGTATAAGACGGTGCCACATTAAATGAGGATAGGTATGCTTATGTAATTAAGCTGAGGTTTACTGTGAAATGATTTTAAAAATAATGATAAATAATGTTAATACAAGCTAAAATTAATATTGAATTACAATTTGCTAAAAAAGGTAAGATTAGCCACATAAATCATTATGATAATTAATTGGATGTGACCAATTTAAGAAATATTTGCAGATGAATTACATAAAGAATGTGTAATTGTAAATAAGAAATAAGACAGAAGGTACTAGAAAGCAAGATTAAAAGTGTGAACTGAAAAGCATCATTAAAATGTGTTTAAGTGGACGAATGAAACATTTTTGACATTTTATAAAAATAAAAATTGAATCTAGTAGTAAGTAAATGTAAAAAAAATATATATTAGTTACTCAGTAAAAAGAGGGAGTTAAAATAACAAGCTAGAAAAATATAAGATCCAACAAGTAAAATGTTTTATGTTGGTGCGGGTTTTTAATGAGTAACTTAATAAAACCCAGTAATCAAATTGAATATTGTTTAACTAAAATAAGGATTTTTAAGTTTATATTATCAAATATATATAAGCACATGAATCATAGGTAATAATTATAACGCAGTAGTCTTCTCCACGTACATTTATTAAAAAGGCGACATGTTTCGAAGCCAAACTGGCTTCATCTTCAGGCCAAAATGATCATCTACAGAGGCATATGGTTAACAATAGTGTACAATGTAAAGAGAATAACTTACTGGTTAAAAACAGGTGAAACCACGTGTTCAAATTTATAGGTTAAGTTAAGGTTAAGCGCTGAAGGCGAGGTAGTAATAAAAAATTTACAAAGAACACCACATTGGAGAAGAAAATTAATTCAATAACCAGTAAACTACGTTATAAAGATCGTTGTACTGGTTATTTCATCAAATTTAACAAATTAAAAAAAAAAAAAAACGGCAAGTAAAATAGCAACCATTCTCTGACGGAGAAGGCACTAGAATGGGAAATTTACGGTCAGTACAAAAGTAACTAGAACCAGATCAAAAGTCTCTAAATTCAATGACACTGAAATTACCAGAGAGGGTCAGAAAGTAAAAGAACAAAGTTAAAACCAAAAAGGCAAAGACAAAACAACTATTTAATATTGAGGAAAATGTAATTAGTATCAAAATCTGTGACTTCATTGAGTCTGTATTCATTATTGTTAGACATAATTTCAAAAATTTCGAGTAAATTCAACAACCTACCTTTATTAGCTATATGTAAAATTTTATAATCTTTATTAGGATCAAAGTTGTGGTTATGTTCCAAAATGTGATTAGCAAAAGCTGATTTATTAGGTTGGTCGATATTAAAGTTGTTGTTTTTAATGCAAGCAGAATGTTCTTTGATTCTTTTTCTGAAAGTACGTCCAGTCTGACCATTGTAAAAGCAGTTGCATGACGAACAGTCAAGACAGTAGACACCAGATCTATCTAATAAAGGGGTGGGATCTTTATTGAAAACTACCAATTTAATTAAGACACCTCCACTATCAGCATGATGGATCACCTCCCTGTTATAGGTAATAAAGCTAGTTCGTGATTGAGTGCAAACGGGGGCCATTGGTGGAGCTCGTCTGTGAAGGTATGGTGTCGCTGGCAGAGGACGTGAACTGAGAAGGAGTCGTGCAGCTGAAGGTGCTGCTTTTATAGCCAACTAGGATCATTAGGTTTCTTGTGAGTCCTACTTTCCAGAATGTCTATTCCAGCGGTACAATTGGAAGTAATTTCGCCCTAAGAATGAGGATGTATATAGTGGCCTTTGATTTCTAAAATTTCATGAGTGTACTTCCAGAATTTATCTTGGTCTAGGAATGTACTTACAAAAAGTTACTAAAGCAAATAGGTTAAAGGTGTGACATTTACCTAGCATCTCTCATAAATGTTGTAATTAACTACTTTTAAGGTTATTATACGAATACTGTGTTGGATACTATTGACATAGTGTTTATTATAGGTATTTTTATTACATTTTATAAACCTTCAGGTGAGAATTTCTAGAAAAATATCTACTTTGACACTGACAATGAGAAATATTAATTGTCATTTTTAAATTCAAATCTGCCTGTGTACAGGTGTGGAAACCTTTGCAAAACAAAATACAGAATCCCTAGTACAAAAGTTATATGCACATGCCAACTTAAAAAAAAATTAAACGTTTTTGTGTTTACTGAATGCCCTATACACATATACTTACGAGCAGCATCCTTTTATGACATGCAAGTTAAGAAATACAATAATTAGTTGTTTTAGTGAAGATTAAATTAACTGAGGTTATTTCAAAGCATAAACAAAGTTTCACTTGAAATTATGCGAGAATATCATTTAGCCAACTTTGCATTGGATCTAATGGCAATTTAATATAATTATCATTTTACGCAAGTGTTAAAAACTGCAACTCTGATTTGAGTTATTCATGTTTATTATAATTTTTTATTTTTATTTATTATTGAAGCTGCGACCAACAGTTACATAAATGTGTATATTTTATGTAGCATGTGTTGTGTGAGGTCAAGTAACTCTTTCCCATATACCAGTCTTCCGGGAAGAGCGCCGTTAATTCTATCCCAACGGCGAATGGTGACTGGGCTCAATAACGATCCAATGGACTGCGGAAAAATTCCGCCGGCCCATGGATTCGAACCGAGGACTCGCTTATTGCAAGCCTGACGCCCTTACCAGTGCACCACGCGGTGCTATACTATGTCTACTGAGCTAAGGAGTTGAAATAAAGGTTTATCTATTAAACTAAAAGGCAGAACACTTGGCTATTCAATTAACTTTGTACCTAATATTTATATTAGCAATTTTTGAGTAGCTACAAAACATAAATTAACATAAAAAATTACAATACGTCCATTCATTGTAATATTATATAGTTAAACCGATTTTGCAGAACTCTTTACAGATACCATCCTGGGATCTGATTTTAAAAGATTGAATATCAGACAATTTCTTAGTCATTATCTGCAAGCGATAAGGAAAGAGCATGAAGAAAAGGCGTAAAAGAAAATAGTTCAGTATAGGGAGTGTGTTAAGTGGGAAAACAAATTAGCATGATAGGAATTCGTATAGATATTAAAACTTAGCACAGTAAAACGGCGGTATGATCTGGATCCAACGTTCAAGTGCTTCAACATCTTCACAAGAATGAAAAATACATCTACAAACTATGAAATGTTAACGAACTAAAAGATAAAGAACGACTTGTCAAATGAATTATTGCGAGATAAATAATTGGTATGGCAGAATTTTCTATGTTAATCCCATTTTTGCAAGTAGCTGGTACGATTTCGTAATAGAACGAATGCACGTCAACATTTGAAAGGGTAAAATATGTTATGATTACGAATGAACGGATAAAATTTGTAATCACCGTGAAAGCCGATTTAAATAATCAAAATAACTAAAAAAATTACGCGCACTCCTGAAATACATCATACTTATTCAAGAGCACTTCAATACGCCAAAGTTTTTAAAATTCGGATTACTTTATAAAGCAGCCGTAACAGTTATGTGTATCTCTCAATAGTACGTCTGCCTATAAAGCTAGGATGGATTTAACATTCTGAAACGCACCTTTGACTGAGTAGGGGTTAAACAATGTTCCAAACCTGAATTATTAAAGTGACTAGATGTTCAAGCCATGGCTTAAGGCCTAAGTTCAGCAGTCAACGCCGAAGTAAAACATCCAAAAATTGTACTATAACTAGTATAGTACAGTACAGTAAAAGGCGGGCAATGCGATTTTTCTCTCCTACGCTGCTAAATCTAAGTGGCACAGCATTAGCTTGCCTAAATCATAGTAATAA
>CALNHX010010660.1:0-38329 GCA_940337035.1 Agriotes lineatus | reverse complement strand
GCATAAAACCATGTTGAGATTTTGGTATCACCTCATTTGCAACAAGGAATTCAATAAGCTGCTTTACTACTATCCTCTCCATGCATTTTCCCAAGAAAGATGTTAAAGATGATAATTTTGTAGTAATAGCTTGTCTCCCTTTTTATAGATTGGAATAACCGTAGCTTGTTTCCAACTTAGAGGAGCCATCGCTTGCTCGAAAGACTGGTAATTTATTTGGGCTAACGGTTCACTTAAGGATGAAGCACATGACTTAAAAAAGTGGGGAGACGGTTCATTCTGACCAGCACTGGAGTGAGAATTTAATACAAGTAACTGTTTGTGTACTTCCTCTACAGTGAATTGGATACCTGTGATACTTTCTGCAATTCGAATTGAATTTGATAAAGAAGGAAAATTGTTTAGAGTTTCTCGTACACAGGCACCGTGAAACTGCTTGGCGTTCAGGTACGATTCGTTGCTCGTTTTGTAATCCTCCGTCATCAGGATTTCGTGGGATGATAGGTGGTGATCTTGATTTCTAAACTGTCTTTATATATTTATAGATTTTTTTGACCCAGTATCAACAATACTCGCTTCGTTATTACTTCTGGCCGTTCTTAACTGTGTTCTTAGTATGTTTGCATGAAGACGATACTCGTTATAGTTCGATGTTGCTTTTGTATGTTGGTAAGAGTCCCATAATCGTCATTTCCTATGTATGCCAGTTTTCAACGCCGGAGTAATCCAGAGTTTGTCTAAGTTGCTTTTAGCTTTCCTTATTGGGACATACGATGTTATGGCTGTATCCAATAATTTGTAGAACTTATCTGTTGTTTTCGTTCACGGTTGCATATGTATGGAAACTACTTGTCAATAAGAAGTTGTTTATATCTGCATAATTTGCCTTAAGGTAATTCCTGCTATGTATCTTTGATTTTATATTTGAGTTGCTGATGATCTGGAATGTTGCCAATATTACGATATGGTCACTTACTCCTATTGGAGGGTAGTTCTGCCCAACGATATAAACTCTTGGTCTATCACAAAAATCAAGTCTAGTAAAGACAGTTTATAGTTAATGCGATAACGAGTAAAGCTTTGTACTAATTGGGTGAAGTTTCACTTAAAGTAGATATCCATGAAAAGTGTTGCAGCATTATTACTTGAGTTCCTTACAGATGGATTTGACCAGTCAATTTCGGGGAAGTTAAAGACTCCGAAAACCAATAGCTTAGGGTTTCTTGCATACCTTTTTTAAGCGAGTTTAACATTATTGCATCTTTTTCTGGCCGATAGATACAGACAATTACAATCTCTGCGTTACCTATTTTTAGGTTAATCCAAATTAATAGAGTCGTTTTCTCTAGTTGGATACTTCTTATTTTCCTGAGCTATTACTTTCATAGAATTTATTTAATTTTTTATGTAAATACAATCACCACCTCCCCTTATTCGTTGCCTTTCCTATATAATGTATAGTTCGGTAATGTAACAAGATTATCCTTCTTTTCAGCATTTAGCCATGTTTCGGTAATTAATATTATAGTAGGGTTAAGATTGTTTACTACTAATTCGAATTTATTAAACTTAAACGTCATCGAATTTATATTAGTATACAATACATATACGTAATTTCAATCAGTCTGCTGCCTATATTTAGTTTTTCATTAGTTTGGTAATTTCGGATATTCCATTTTTATATTTAATGGTTAAATCCTGCTCGCCTCCTTCAATTCTAGCCTTTAAAGTTTGTTGTAAACCTTTAATAGAAACTCGCGTTGGGGTGTCTGATCCGACCGAATTTTTGCATCGCTAGTCTGTCCAAGATTATTTTTTCGTGTTAAGATTGCAAGTGCGTCGGCTGCTCTTGATAATACAATTTTTTGTATCTTCTGAGGGTGAAGATTTTAGCAGTGCATTTTGTGAGGTTTAACGTGATGTTCCAGCTATCAAACCAGTGTTGCAGTTCGTCTGTTGCGATTTGGAGTGCTGATATTGCATTATCTATGCCGTTGCCTTGAGTGATAATTGCCGTATCGTCAGCAAACATGACCAGCGTACATACTGGGGGGATTGGAATGTCGTTCATAAATATCTTAAATAGCAAGGGCCCAAGGACAGATTCTTGGGAAACTCCTGCATAATATCCTTTGCTTTTGAGAGGGTTGCGTCTACTTTACTTGAAAACGCCCTTTTTCTTCTTCCAGTAAGGAAATTCGAGGTTATGTTAAGGATGTACTCAGGAATTTTCAGTTGGATCATTTTATGAAGTAGGCCGTTGTGCCAGACCCGGTCAAAAGCCTGGGGAACGTCTAGGAATAATATAGTTGTGTATTGTTTGTCTTCAAAGCCCCTGGTGATAGTTTCGTTGATTCAGATGAGCTGATGTACTGCTGAGTATTTGGATCTGAATCTAAACTGGAAGGGTGAAAGAATAGTGTGCTGAGATATATGGGCGTTAAGGCGGTTGTAGATGATTTTCTCCAGTAGTTTCGATAAAGTACAAAGGAGGTTAATAGGACGATACGAGGCTGGGTTGCTTTTACATTTCCCGGGTTTCTGAAAGTGCAAAACGTGTATGTGTTTCCAGTTCTTAGGGAAATATCCGATAGATAAGCAGGCATTGAAAAGAGAGGTTAGGTATGATAACCATTTAGGTAGGATATTTTTAAGAATTGCGTTTGTTATTATATCAGGCCCAAGAGCTTTTTTATTAGGTAGATGCTGAATTAATGATGCTATTTCTTCTGGTGTTGTAGTTTGAACGCTATCTGTGTTTAAGGGGAGGTGTTGTAATATACATTGCTCAATGGAATTAATGAAATCAATATTTTCATTGCTGGTTTCAACAGTAAATACCTCTTCTAGGTGATTGCGCAGAGCCTTGCATTTTTCGTTGTCGCTGGAGTATAGAGAGTTGTTTAGTTTTACGATAGGCATCGTTGGTTTGTGGTTGGTAATTCATTTGTCTGCTCACCACATTGTTGGATCGCCCATTTCTAGTTCGACTAGGTAACGCCTATAGGAGGTGATTCTGTAGTTTTAAATTTCCCATTTTACCTGTAGTGTTAGTTGTGCAAGGGAAATTTTCAAGTGAGCTAGCCGAGTTTGTTGCCACAATCTGATCCGATGCTTCCGTCGAATTTGATTTTGAATGTATAATAGCAGTGCTTGATGATTTACTGGTTTGTGATTGGTTTTGAGTGTAGCTATTCGAGCTGCTTTTTGGATCGATATTGTAAGATGAGTGACGGCACTTTCTATACCATCGGTACTGTATAGATTTTGAAAGGGTACTAGGTTTTTATTGGGTTGAAGTTTAAATATTTCCCAGTCGACTGATCCATTGATTAGCCTCGGTGCATTTAACGTTAACAATGGTTGAGTTTTGAACGTGATAATAACAGGTAGGTGGTCAGAATCTGCGCCTCTTGCGATGTGGCCCACCTTTCTTCAGCTTTCCTTTCCAGATTTCCAAATTCCTGCCTTATTCTTTCCTGATATCGAATTAAGTTATCTTGAGCTTTGGCTTCAACTTCTTTGACCCTGCTATCTAATTCTTCGTCTTTCCTTGTAAATCCTTCATCGACTATCTGCACCAATTCTTTTTGCAACTCTTGTCTTATTTCGCTTTTTGTAATAGTTTTGTATTCTTTTAGTTTCTGCTGCAGATTCCCAATTTTTACCTGTAATTCTTTCCTGATGTTTATTTACATTTTGTCATATTCCTCTTTGAGCCCCACAATTAAAATTTCAGTGTGCTCTCCTAATTTTTCTGCATCAATGCGAATTACTTCCTGTAAGCTATATTGCAGTCTTCTTTCTTGGTCTTCTGTGTCCTTCCTCAATTCTTGCGCTGTCTCTTCAGCATCCTTACGAACTGCTTCTTGCAACCTATGCTCTCCATCTTCTGCCTCGTTTTTCATTTCCTGCACACTCTGTGAGGTCTTCTCTGCACCGTTGCGGATTTGAAGCATGATTTCTATGATCTGGCTTAAATTTGCCCCTTCTTTCGACGATTGAGCTTCCTGTTACTCGGACTGATCTCCCTGACGCTGTTCTTCTGCCTAGCTTCGGCTACCGTAATTATTTCTTCTGCTTGCTGCTCCTCCTCCTTTCCCTCTTTAGTTATCTTGTTGCTTCTTGATCGTTTATCTGCCATTGTTATTTATTGTTTTAATCAGAGTGTTTCTTATTCGACAATAAATGCCTACACAAATAATCGCTTTTATAAATTTTTACCCCACAAATATGATGTGAATAAGCTAGGGTCGCGTGTGGACTTTGTTTGTTATTTATTATTATTTAATCAATTAGAAATTTGCTATTACCACGACATTGGGCGCCACAATTTCTGTAATGATAGGTCCTACTAAAAGGCTTTGGTAAAAATATAACTAAATAATTAAATAGGGCTAATCACCACAAATACATGAAATAGTTTTAATCACAAATTCTTGTGCAATCTCAGGACGTATTAAAATGATGTTACAATTATTATTCGCAAAATAAACGATTTATTGCCTTTTGTATTCTATTTATTGGCAATTTATGAATTAAATAAAATGCTCCGCCTATAGCATGGGAAATCTCTAGTCAAGGGGTTAAGTTCAACACCCGGTATAACATCTACCGTTGAATATAACTTATTAACTTGTATGGCAAATACCCGACTTTGCATCGGATAATTTAACCTACAAATTGATAGCCAAAACAGAGATCGTCTGTATGCACAAAATAGCGTAATGTTGATGCAAAATTCCCCAACAAACAATCAATTTCGCGTCAGGTAAATATTCAATGCAAATAATAATGACGTAATATGTGGCTAAGGTGGGTTTTGTTTCTGTGACGCTAAAAGGACGCACTGACTAGCAACTGTTCAACTTACTGCAATTCCTCCAAATCTGATACCAATCGCAAAATAGACGCTACCTTGATAAAAACTCTATGGAAAGGTTCTCGCAGCTGGAACCACGTTCAGTACCTCGTCAAATATCTCCTCCAGGCTCTGCACAACTTTCAAGGCCTCACGAGCTCCCGTTGCTAGCTAAATTTACCTCGAACTGTGAGCTGCATAGACTGGTTATATTTCCAAGTGACGCCACCGCGATTATAAACCTTGTGATGGCTTTCTGCTCCAAATCTCTGGACGTAGGCAAGGAGAAGGGTCTGCTCTACATGTTGATCACAAATTTCAGCCGCCTGCAGCCCCGGAACTCGATGAAAAGTGCCCTCGATGTCGGACGCACTTGGTTAAATCTTGCAGCACCGTTCCCTTTTCACTGGGATATTCTAGTACAATAAAAATTATACCCAAAGATGCTCTGCGGACTTGTGAACCAGAAAAACACAATTTGGACTTACAAAAAAATACAACTTTCAAGAAGCACCAAACTTGCACACAGCAAAATGTTATGGCTTGGGTGATCAATAATAACAATTAGAGATCAGGTATCCTAGCAACTAAATTTACAACTGTTTTGAAGTAAGTTTTCATACAATGTTATTACTTAAGAATTAAACTGCATTTCTAATAATTGTCAATTTCGTAGCACCTTATAACATTCACAATCCCTGCTTTTTACACATAATTTTTTTAAATCCACTGTTTCTCACTGTTTTATTAGCACTGCACAATTGTCTTTGTCCATCAGTAGGTTGCCATATCTTGCTCTTTGCAATCTTTGCTTTCTCTCCTCTGCTTTGCACCGCTTTTAACCTTTCAGCTGCTTTGGTGATTGTTGTCCCATAAAATTTAATACTAACTCTGCCAATAATTTTTGTAATGACACAAACCATCTCTGTACCTATATAGAATTCGTATTCTGGTATTGATTTTACAATATTGACTCAGTCCACACAAATCAAGCGCATCTGCCATAACGAGCACATTTAATGAAAATGTGGTTAAATGTAACCCCTTCGACACTGTTTTATCTAATGCTAACCTACCTCAATCAAATTATAGTTACTGCTAATCGTATCTTGTGCATTTATTAGTGTATTACAATGACTTTAAGTTGCAATAAACAAAAAATATCAATTCTGTGCTTATTTGAATTATTATTTCATTCTTGTGTCTTAGTCAGGCAACCAGAATTGTTTGCAGGATCAAACCATTACGACATTAGAACAGTCGTAGCTGAGGACATTTACAAAAACGGTTACACTTCAAACCTACCAAGCTACACAAACAGTGAAAACAATTACATTTAGTAAAACTTGGGTTTCTGTCAGTTAGAATTTAAAGCATCGCAACCACATTTCTTTAGCGAGTTACGCGCCATCCACCAATAAAATTGAATTAATGGAGAAATCGATGAAAAAGGATGAATTTGGCAAAAACACCGGAAATTTCATATGATAGTATACATTCATTTACCCATTTTTTTGCGTGCGGTACTCTATATATATTTGCTTAGTAAATCCTGAAATTTTTCTTGAATACTCTGCTTAGCTTTTACTATAAATTAAAAAATCGGCTAGATATATACATTGTTATGTAGAATATCAATCTATCGCTGTGTCAGTATTACATTGTATCGAAAGAGCATGAAGAGTTGTAGTTTTTGTTGTACCGCAGATTCATAACCACTTATATTAATTTTGTGCAGGGCGAGTATATTGCAGAAACAACTCGTACAATTTCCGAAATATTTGTAGACCTGTTCAGAGGTCAAGGACAGGAAATATACTGGAAAGAAGGTTTCATTTGCCCCACAGAAGAAGAATATAGTAAAATGTGCAGGAGTAGTAAGAAACTAATTTAACTAGCAAATAACGATAACTTGGCGGCTTTTTCTAGAAGCGAATATTATGTTTAGTTTCGCCACTTGTTTGATGTGCTTGTGCAGCGAAAGGAAAGACGATTATTCGAAATTTAATGAACTTTTGGCTGAGGGTTTTCAAATTGCAAATGACTACGCAAATCTTACTTCTGAGCATGTAAGTTTAGTTAGTTTGTTGGATATAGCTTGCTGGTTTTCTACTTTAAACAAAACTATTCAAATTTCAATAACTAAGAAATTAAGATAATATTAAATAATTCAATCTATGTGTATGATTGCGACTCTTTCGCAATTTTTATCGCGCTTTGCTATTGCAGAGTTTTAAAAGGAAAACCTTTTGCGATGACATTACCGAAGGAAAGTTCAGCTTGCCCATCATCCATGCTATTCGGAGTCATCCAGAAGATCATCAGATTATTGGTATCCTTTTAAGATTTAAGTTGAAAAGCTGAACATTAAATTTCTTAATGCCCAACAGACATACTTCGTTTACATACGACTGATTACAAACTTAAACAACACTGCCTGTCTCTTATCCGGAAATATGGAGGTTTGGAATACACCAGGAAAAGGATTGTGCAGATTCTGGAAGAAGTAATACAAGAAGGAAGAAGGTCCGGGAATAATCCACCGATGGATACTTTGATTACATTCCTCCTTGGCAGGAAGGAGTAAACCGCAAGATTTTGTGTGCCAAATCAATGCATTCACATTAAATATCTTTAGATATAATCTCAGATTTAAAAATTAAATTTATTATTCAGGTAATATATTACGTGGGAATATGTACTATAGAGTAATCGAATTTTTGCAGGTTAGCAATATCTGCGTATATGGGATTCTGGTATTTATTTATATATTTCCGCATATAAATGTATTTTTGCACAGCGGTCAAACTTTTTCGATTTACTAAATTGCTGTGATTAAAAATAATAATAATTCTGTTTATTTTTGAATGTAGATCGAATCAATAATATTTGTAATATAACAAAAAATAAAAAAGTTCAGCTTTGACAAATAAATTGTTAGCCGTTCTTCCATTTAACCCACTTGATCTTTACCTCTCATCTGAACTAATGAAATGCGGCAACACTAAAAATACAAAGAAAAATAAAGGAAAAAAACGCAAATTTAAAATAAAAAATTACGCTATAATGACAAAACTGCTTTTAGCCGATGCCTAAACCGAGACAGTGGTAAACCCTTAAGCTGCTGATGCAAACCATTGTAAGGTTTTGCAATAACTTAAGAAAAAGACCACATGCCAGATTCACTGTTAATGAAATGTGCACTTATTTTTCCACGAAATCTGAAGTTTATAGTATTTAACATTACTAGCTTGGTAAGAGTGTTTTTACTGGCGAATAGAAGGATATGACTGGCGAACCGCAGGCGAGCCAGTCACCTTCTTGAGCCAGTAAAACCTGTTACCTTGCGTGTATTGTTGAATATTTTATTTGACCTCGGTTGTTAATAGAAATTTACCATTTATTCAAAATGTCGAACTGACAAGCAACTAAATTCATCAATATGACACATACTAAGGAAGACAACTCTGGCTTTGCACGCCATCATTTATCTATGAGCACGCTTGTAAAACTGACAGTTAACTTGTAAAGATTTTACAAGTTAGTAACTTGTTAAAATAAACTTTCTAGATTAATACAGTGACTTGATAAATTGATGTTTACAAGTGAGGAACAAATAAAATTATTTACGTCAGTACGGTATGTTATTTTATTGTACAGATATGATGGGTTATAATTTTGTGATATCGTGTCTATATGAATGCAATTTTCGTCGATTATACATATTAAGCTAGGAAAAATCTTTTAACTTGTGAGAAATCCTCTCATATTTCTTAATACTGAAAATCAAACGCAAACTTTAATTTTGGAGTTTTTGAATCCTTAAAATAACATGACTATCTAAACAGGGCCTATACACCACATTACAATAACCAAATTTGACAAAACAAGAGAAGTGCAGAGAATAGCCTTGATTTGGCGATTCAGAACATGTCGATGTTGGAAAATCACTAAGTGAACAGTAAGCTCTTTGAAGCGCAATGTGTGTTCGAGCAGTAAACATCATTTTTTTGCTGAATAAACAATGCTTAGTGCACTATCTCATATATTAATATTTATAAGCTGAATAGCTCTTAATCTATAACTTTTCCTGCCAAAGATTATCATACAGAATTTATTGGAATTTAGTTTCAAAGCATGCTTTTTGAAATAGCATTTAACTTTTCCAAATCATCATTTAGTGCATGACATGATTCGATAGTATCTTCCATTTTCAACAATTTATAAATCTGCGAATCGTCAGCATAGAAATGGGATCGACAAAACTGCAATACTGACGGAAATAATGAAATAGAGACAGTAATCAAAAGAAGACCAAAAATTGAGCCCTGGGGTACCCCAGATTTAATATTAAGGAACTCAGACACTTGACCATTTAAGTTGACGGCTTGGTAACAATCAGATATGTAATTTTATAGCAGAGCTTTTGCATTTTCATGTAAGCCAATGTAATGAAGTAATGAATTTAAAACCGAATGAACAATGGTATCAAATGCTTTTGAGAAATCGAGTAAAACAACTACAGTCAATTTTCCTTCATGAGTAGCTAATATTATATCGTCGGTAATGTTTAACAATGCAGTATTGCAGCCATAGCCCTTTCTGAAACCAGATTGCGTTTCAGGTAACATTTTATATTTATCAATATGCTCCCGCAGTTGTTTTTCAATTACTCTTTGAAATGTTTTTGACAGCGCGGGAAGAATACTTATCGGACGCAGATCGTTATACCCATTTGGTGTTGCAGTTTTCGGTAATTGCATAACCAATGCTTCTTTTCAATCGTCTGGAAAAACATAATTATTTATACAGAAATGAACCAAGTGTATGAAAATAGGAAGTAAAAATGGTATACAAAGATTAATAGTTGTTATATTTAGACCATCCATACCTGTAACATTAGACTTAGTACTTGATATAATTTTAAAAATTTCGCTTTCGTCTACAGATTTGAAACTTAAAGTAGTTGAAATCGATTCCTTGGTATTATTATTCTAAAAGTCAATTATGTCATGATTGTTTATATTTAATTGGGGTATACTATTAACAAAGTGTTGATTTATTTCCATGTGATGGGTTATATGGTAGTGTTAGTTCCCAGTTCTTTTTCGTTAATTTTAAATATTTAAGGTCGTTCCAAAGCATATTACCACCATTTTTGAATTTGAAATCAAAATAAGCTTTCGTCTCGCGTTTGATTGCACTATTTGTTTGTTTTCGCAGCTTTTTGCAGTAAACCCAGTGGCCAGGTTTTGAGTTTTGTTAAAACGAATTAGTACCCGATCACGCATAGCCATTATTGTTTTGATAGTTTTTGTAAATTTAGAAAATGTAACCGGAGCATGAAGGTCACGAAGCTGAGTTAAATTTTCATTAAAGAATTTAATTTTATCGTTTATAACATGTATGTTATAATAGTTATTTAGACCACAAGTGTTAGAAGTGCACATTTTTTTCACAAGTGTGGAGGGTTATTAAACGAGGCGCAGCCGAGTTTAATATTTCACACGCGTGAAAAATAAGCACGCTAACACGAGTTGTCTATAAGATTTTTTTAAATTTCATTAAACATTCAAATCCAAGCCTATTTTGCATAGAATTGTATTTGCCTTCATTACTTGACTAAAATGAAGGCAAATACCAACGTACTTGAGTCAGTTCTGGTAACTAAGGAAACGTCTGTTTAAAATCGTTCATTCCTAAATTAAAAGCAAAGTGTCACTTTTTTCACTGAGTGAAAAAAGGTGGCACTTCATACACCGAAATTGATTAAAAAAAGCTTAATTTTTTAAATGAAATTTTAAAGATATTATTTCCTGATATGGATTGAAAATCTCTGTTAAATTGAGTGTAATTGAAATGCTTAAAACTAAATGGATATAACAGCTTATCCAGTCATGATCAGATAAATCATGAGAACCTGTAACAACAACGTTATTACGCATTTGTTTTGTTTGACAACGAAATGTTTATTTCCACCATTAAAGTACAACATTTCCAACATTATAGTACAATGGCAGAAGGGTGATGTTTGTCTAAACTAAAGGCTCCTTATTTGTTGATATTGTTATTAATTGTTCAAGGTTAGGTGGAAGACCAGGTAATGCGCTTGAACTTATACCTTGTGGTTTTCACTATTATAATATTATCAGTTTTTGTTTACATAATAATATTCTGTTTTTATGTACTTTAATTTTGGAGATATATAACACATTATTATTATTATTTTAATCAAAATTATAGGGTCTCAAGCCGCTTTAGTGCGTTTCCACTGATAGCAAGTTGTTTCCATCGTTTGATTAAACTAGAAATTTTTAATGAATCAAATGATTTTGGTATCATTATTTGACCTTTTTTTCCCGAGGTTGCATTTTAAAACTACAACGATGTTAATCATTTTTATAATAAAGATGCAAACCGATATCTTCGTTGAATACAATTCACTTCTACCATTTCCTGTCCCTGAAAAGTGTACCATGTCGTTTTCTGCAGTATTTAGCAACTTAAACGATTTCTAAAAAAAATTTAAAAACTTTCTTTCTAAGAGACGTATATGAACTAGTAGAAGAAACTCCCGTTATTAAAATAGTATGTATGCAGTACTTTTAATAACAGTGCAGGACTACGTAGTTGCTATAATGAAATTATATGAACAGACACTGTCGGTGGTCGTAGTCCGTAATCCAAAAGGTTTAGCTAATTATCTGTAGTGGTTGAAGCCGAAAGTGACTTATAAAACCATACCGTTCGTGCTTAATGACAGGCTACCAGCTTATATTAAGAAAAAGAAGCAGAACAACAAAAGCTGATATTAATAAGCGTCCATTAAAACAGTCTGCCTGAAGTGTGCGGTGAAGTTTTTTTGTGTAGTAAAGTTGAAAATTAAAGCTCAATCAACGGTTGGCTGTATTTTTTTCATTATTCATTTATTACGTATTGTTGTAGGTCCTAGTTGGGTATTGTTATTTTCTTAGTTGTTGCAAATCTGAATTCAAACTTCTTCATCCCCAATAAGCTCATTGCTATTTTCTATAGATGTTTGTTCCTTTCCTTCTCCGTTTTCGTTTTTACCAGATTTTCTGAGAATTTCTGGACATTGTCACAAGTTTGACCGCTGGAGTTTTTATTGATAATGGAGCACTTCAATAATGCCTTGCGGCAACTGCAAGCTGTTCCCCAGTTTCCTTTACATTTTCATGAAATGAATTTCAGAAGTTCATCCGGTGCTGCTTTTCCTATTATGATTTTCGGTTCCAGTTCACAGACCTTCCTGGTCTAAACCCATCTCTTCGCATCGTTTCTTTAATATTGCTACTAAACTATATATATATCTGTTAAGTTGAGAAACTGTATTGTGAACTTCAGCATGAGGAAATGAAATTAGCTATGTATTTTCTCCGTAATGGTGATATTGCGAAACGAAATTTTTAAGAGAAGACCGAGCTCTATGGGTTAGTGGGTACTACGTCTGCTTAGCATTCTGAAGGTCATGGGTTCGATTCCCGTGGGCGTCTGCTCTGTTTCAGGTTTTTAGGTGGTTTTCCTGAGTCAACAGAGTACCTTCTTTGAGGCGAATGCCGGGGCAGTACTTCTCCACCTTTCCTGGCCTCTGTTCCATTCTTGACCCGTCCTTTCTGTAACCCAACTGTCCAGAAATTAATGAAATTAAATCAATCTGCTTACTTTTTTGGAAAAAAAACCTAGAACTAAAATTCAGAAATCAGTTAAAATTTATATGGACAACAATCACGTACCTTTGCTAATTCAGCTAGAAATGTAGGTATTATAGTTTAGAGTAATTTAAAATATAAGGAAAATATTACAAAACTAATCCAAAGTCTTTATTGTGAACTGAAGCTCATTTATAATATTAAAAGTCTAGTTAATAGAAAACTTAAACTTATGCTTTCTGGATCCTAATGTATTATCGACATTCAATTGTGGCGATGTTGTCTATGATAGTTGTTTAGAGAGTGTGAATATACTCCAAATTCAAAAAATACAAAATGCTTGACTAAAATTTATTTATCGTATTAAACGTAAAAGAATATTTCTCATACACTTATCAGAGCTAAGTGGTTAAAGATGTCTAATAGACGTGTTACGGTATTAAAACAACTTTACGACACCCACCCAAGGTGAGCATCGCACCACGGAATCAGTCCTGGAAAACTGGCACACTTGCCCTGAGATTTGCTAGAAACAGGCTAAAGGCCACGGCTGGAACGCTCAGGGAGTCGGGCGTGAGTCACACGATACGTTCTGGGCAAGCATGTTGAGGCATATATATAGGGTACGTCAAAATTATGAGGGCGCCACCAAGCCCGTCTTAGCTTGAATAACCGGGCCTGGGCGGTTAAACGGGAGCGAAGTATTCAAGATACTCCGCCGATAAGAATTCTCATGAGCTGCAAGCTCAAATAACAATTTCGTACTGGAATGGTAATATTGGGACTCTTTGGCCGAGACTGCGCAATCACTGGACCTACCTGCACGCTCTGATCTCTCACGTCTCGCCGTATACCAATCTTTACACTGTAAAAAGAGCTATCTGAAACAAAGCATGCACAGGTCGAATAGGAATAATACGTCCCTTAACTAAATATGCGTCTATTGATCGCTAATTACATCTGGGCAGCAAATCGTGCCGCCAAGCTTATGTTACTGCTTACGTTAAGCACCAGCTGATGGGCGCGCTATGCTAATGAACAACACGCTATACATATTAGAGTACAGTTTAGAAATACGCGCTCCGGCAAAAGGGCGCGTTAGTGCGCGATAACAGACGCCGACCTGCGGTTAACACCTAGGAAGCAAAGCACAAAGCCCTCGCAAACATAAACAAAGAAAAACTCGAACAGCTTAGGGCGCGCCAGGCCCAGCACGGCGAGGCGTTAATTCTATTTAGGTATTAATCGGTACAATATAGCGAAGCTCGCGCGCCTAACTTTACTGAATTAAAAATTAGCACAAACGTAACACCAAATCATAAGCGCAGAGTTCTTTAGCTATTTAGGCGATGAAACGCGAAACTCGCTCACATGAACTTACTAGCAGGCTACCAAAGTAGCGTCTTGCAGCATGGTGACCTCAAACCGGCATTAAAAGCCGAGACAAGCAAGCAAGGGGCATGCATCCGCCCACATAAAGTTGAGCACAAAGCACCAACGCTCGCACAAGTGACAGTTACTATGTTTAAATGGTTGCAATTACAAATACCTTAGTCCGCAGACGGTCCATGAGAGTGGCGTGCAGTCAGTTGGTAGAAGGCGGCAGTCTGTGGCAGCTCAATCGCCAAAACACGGCATTAGGGGTAAACGGGCTGGAATCCGCCAAGATGGCGGCGTTAGGACGCTCTCCTGAGAGCACACTACAGCGGCAAAAAGGCCTACTTCGTCCTGCCTAGAAAGATCCTCGAAACAGCGAGTTGCAAAGGGAAAGCCCCCTTTCTCACAAACGCAGAACTGGCCCCAAGAAGCCCTTCACACACCTACGCCTTGGCGTAAAAACGTGCCACTCGCACAATCACACGCGACCTCTTAAAGGATGGCATATTCGACAACATTCGCTGAAACAGCACGAGACGGGAAAAACAGGTCGGCGTCCCCGCAAATAGCGGGAACGCCGCGAAACGGCACACTCTGCGACTTCTTCGATCAACGGCCTCAGCTGAACTCTTCAAGCAAAAAGAGTTAGGACGCTTAAAGTGGCGTGAGCCAAACGGCGTTGCCACGTGACTCTCGGCAGCCAATGGCGATGCGCTCCACAAAACAAATTAATTCCGGTATCAAAGACAGCCAATGGCGAAGCGCCTCAACGGAGTGATTTCTAGAAGTTTCGGAATTCTTGCGAGCGATAACACCCGGCTGCCAAAGTAGCAGCAAAGGGGTGCTCCAACTGACGAGAAATACTGCGTTTGGGGTCAAATATGTGCAAAATCATTATTGTAGAATTAGGCGATGGAGCCAAATAAGTAACTAAAAGGGTTTAGCATACGGGCACGCTGCCCTAAAGCCTAGGTGGCTACTTATAATACCAAATGACCTGAATCAAATGTGCGGAAGATGAGATTGTGCTAGTGCGCAAAAATTGAAAATGGTTTTAAAATAGCAACAAGTTGCCCTAAAGGCGTGAAATGCAATTAAGCATCTACAACAGAAAAATGACTTAACAGACGTTTACCTTATTATTTGTGTTGATATTACAAAAATTTTAATTAAAATTTACCACCATATCTACAGTGGTTGCCAACAAGTTGGCATCAAACCCTGGCTATCAGAGCTGGTCGAAAAAATATTAGAAATGGGACAATTAAAAGTTGTCACGTCTTGTCCGTTATCTGTCAAATGCAATAATTTTTGAAATTACAACAAATGCATTTATTAGCCACTCTAGACCCTCTTTATTTTCCATTTTTGAGATATTTTGAAAATTCTTGAGCTTTAGGGGATTCTACTGAATTTTCAAAATAGATTGTTAGTATGATTTCTGGCTCCCATTTTATGGCCCTGATTTCGCGAGATTGTTCTTGTGTGCTGTACCTGATTTTTTTTGGGATTTTGCATACAGATTATGATTATGATTCCAGAGTTACGATGAAAGTCGTCGCTCACGCTTATGAAATTGCCGGAATAAATCTGGTTAAACTGGGATAAGACATTATTTCTGCAAAATCACCTACGTGTAACCACATTCTAACTGTGGTACGTTCCTGTCGTCCCATTATCAACATCGATTTCGATATTGTATTGTTTTAGGCTTTTTTCTCGTACCCCCTTGTGGGTGTCATACTCTGCATGTGCTCTCCCTTGGGCTCTGATGTCGCCTTATGTAGGACCAACTCCTACACAGTTCTGAGCCTTTCCGTTACTCTAACGGTTTTCGAGAACTGAAACCACACGGACTTTCCCCCGTGTGCTGACTGGAGAAAAGCCTGCCACGTCTTATGTTGCACATTTGCTTAGACGGCATCTCAGCAGCATTCCCAGGCCCGTAATCCTGCATAGCTTTTCTGACGACACTGCTCTGCTATACATCACCAGGTATCTGCAGCGTATAAAGCTGACGTGTTTTGAGTTGCATGCGTTCTCAAACTGAAAATACCTTTAGTGATGTTTCTATGAAATTTTCAGTGTTCTACCTACGGTTTGCGCTGGAAAATTTTTAGCGGATGGTACAGAGGATTTGAGAAATCTGCTGTGGTGACAATGTATTTATTTTGAGCGTTTGGTTGTGAGAGTTGGTTTAGTTCTCTTCAAATGTATTATATACTAGATTGGCTACTGTGTTAGCGTTTTCAGTTGCGTTGAACTCGGAAATTACCACGACCATCAACATTTAAACCTAATACTTATGCGAGGGACTAGTGGAACCAAACTAACAAAACTACTTATTAACACTGAAAAAACACCTATTAAAGGAGGCTTTCGAGAGGTTTCGTGTTATAATAAATTATACCTTTAAGCGACATGTTGAATCTCCTGTTTTTCGCTATCATAATTTTATTTTAAATCACCCTATAGCTGATTTATGTGTGTTTGAGAGAATTTCGAGTAAAAATCGTAGTTTACTTTCCACTACAATTTATTAAAATTACAACCATGTTACTACACTTTATACTTAAAACTAGGTTAACCTAATAATCCTACGACTAGTTTAAGTTCGTCAGAATATTGCAGATTCGTTTTTGTTTCCTTTGAATACCATGCAGGGTTGTAAATACAGTAAATAAACATTTAGGTTGCAGCAATGTCTGGTATTTATTGTTTCTTTAATGAAACAGGTAAGTGGTTTAGGAATTTACGCTGACACCTGTAGATCTTCTGGTTTGGACCGTTTGGAGCCAGTGAGGCTTCCGGACAACTGGGGGGTTCAGGAACTAACAGAAAAAAATTCTACACCACGAGACAATTCCTGAACCAACTTGTAGTAAAGCAATACCGGTTATTTCATTCTTGTTATTTTTTTGTGTACAATAATCCCTGTGTAGCAATTACTTTATCAGTACTTTACTACGTATATTTTCTTTGTTCTTTTATTAGGAAAAAATGTATTCACTGCCTTTAACTGATTTTCTAAGAAGGTTTGTTCTCCGTCGTTACGCATTTCTACTCCATGCTACCTATTGATGTTTCTCCCCTTTGGTACTTCCCAATTTTGGCTTTAAAATCTCCGATTAGGAGTGTGTAGTACGTTATGTTTTCATCCATTGCTCTCACTATGCGTTTGTAAAATTGTTCTATCTCTTCCTCTGTGTGTGAAGATGTTGGTGCGTAGGTTAGCATGACCTTAGTTATATCGCTGAGGTATCTTGATAGTAATATAAATTTTTATGATACTCTCACAGCCGAACAAATATATTTGGTCCACTATTTCTTTATTAAAATTCCAACACCATTCATAGTATATAATGTTTGGGGCTACCTATATATACTTGGCCTTTTTTCTGTTTTTGCACCCATATAGACTAACGTTTCGCAAAACATTGCAACTTGCATCATCAGAGTCATAGTTGCTCTCAGCTGGCGTGTTCTTCGCCTTTATAATATGTGTTCTGTTTTCAATGTAAAAATCTCTTCTCTTCTCCTGATTTCGCTCAATCCAATAATGTGTAAGTTCAAAAATATAATTGCCATACCGCTCGGATGGTTATGTGGGTAGCCATACTGGTACAACCAAAAATTGAAGCTTGCCGCTATTTTTTTTTGCAATGAAAAAATTACCAGTTTGACCTAGTATGGCGGCCCTTTATACCCTTCGTATCAGTATGGCAAATAATTTCCGTCTGGGTTTAGGGACCTTGTCTATCGATTACCAACGAAAATTAGCCTTGCCACTTTAAAAAAATATATTTAAATTTATTAACAATTTTACAAAGCCGCCGTTAATATTTCTAACCGCAGTTCGGCTGCCATACTTGCGTTTTCGACACCTACTTGGGCAATATAAAAAGGATTACTACCTACCGAGGTTGCCGCTATGACTAGTAATTTAGGTGTTATGGGCTCTTGGTCTATATTTTTCAGATATCATTTGGCGTTTGTTAACCGAAATGAGGTTGTTAAAGTCTAAAGTATTATTTTTCATTAATGCAAATAATAAAATGGAATTTACTAAAATGCGTTTCCATATTTCAATATATTACCACCGCTTACAGGAAACTTTAAATTCACCATTGATACACATGAACGAGTTCCACTTGCGAAGACACAGTTACAGTTAAAATAATAAGAAAGCGATTGAATAACTTCGCTAATTAGAAACTTAGGATTTGATCATTGTCTATTAACGGAATCATCACCTGTATCGAAATCTAGTAGAGATGTTTTTTTCAGCAGACGACTGGCTGGACGACAAAGCGAAACACATGCCGATGCAAAATTCTTGAAGCCGCAGAAGACAACAGGGTGATTACGATCGCAAAGATATGAAGGGCACTAGCTATATTGAGATGGTTTAATGCTTGTAATTTAATTCTGTATGCATAGAGCAATATTGAAGAGTCAATTAAAGCACAGAGTTGAAATATTTTATTTAATTGCAATCTAGACAGTAGTTGAAGTTATTAATGCATTGGAAATACGATGCAAGAAGTATAATTAGAGGAATAATGGTATAAGAAAAGCAGGTTTCTGAAGGATTGAATTTGAAGTTTGAGTAAAATAATGATTTTAGATAGCTAATATAATATAAGTAATATGATAGGTTTGAGCATATTTGAAGCCGGAACAAATGTAGGCAAATAATGCAAAAGGTTGATTATGTGCATAATGAATATGAGCGTAGAGTTATTAATAAACGTACGGGCCAGTGAAAAGCAAGCAAGCTGAAAGGTAGATGGAAATCAAAACAAGATCAGATTAAATTTGCAAAGAGCAATTCAGAACGAGGTCAACTGAAATGAAGAATAATTAGTGGTTAAAATTGAACTCAAGTGCCAGTGCAATTTAAAACTAAGTGTTCATAGCAGAGCAGTGATAAATAACATTTTATGTGACAAGAAAGGAAAATGTTTGTGTATAAGAAATAAGGACCATTTTTAGTAACAAACATGTTAATCAAATTTTATTCTTTTATGTGAAATTGTAACTAACACTTATTTTCTTTGAAGAATATTAGATAGCGGTTACTAGGCAACGCGATGCTCTTTTGTTAAAAAAAATAGAAAATAATTCCTGTAATGTAAACTTGTGGGCAAATGATGCTTCTGATTTTGCTGTTTTTATATAATAAAAGTTATTTGCAAAGTCTAAAAAGTGTACAATCTTATTCTACAAGTCGCCGGGCATAAGTGAAAGTGTTATTAAAAGCTTCTCCACCAAAAAAGTTTATAAAATTGTGCAAGCCAAGATCGGTGTGTGTTCGGCTCCGACAACCTGGAAATTTCAAACCGCAATACTAGTCCATTCCAACATCAGAAGCCAGGGACCTCAAGTCCTACAGGTTGGGAAGAGGTGTAACAACATTCGAGAAGAAGATTTGGTGCCGAGGAAGCGACTTACAGCAAATAAAGGCTTTGGTGTCACCCACAGCAGCTCCAGAGGCGAGGTTCGCGATATTTTAAAAGGTACGATTTGGCAGGTTTTTATGTGGTTGGAGTCCGCAAAGCCAGTGTACTTCGAGAACACACCTTGCTGAAGATACGTCCAAGTTCCAGAAAATCCCGTGGCGTCACCAGAAAATGCGATTTATGCCAGGATTTGCAGTTTTCACAGGAAGCCAAGACAAACGATAGTAGCGCGTCGTTTTTACGTCATGACCTGAAACAAAACCAAGTTATATGTTGCTAGGCGGGAGATTCGATTCAGTTTACCTGTGGTTTATTTGCAAATTTCGCTTTTGAATAACAAAATAAAAAGCTGTATGCACCCGCGAACCTTTTGTGGTGTAAGTAAATTTTGTGAGGTTATAAATTATTGAAGTGATTAGAGGAGTTGTACTGAAATTTTGAGTATTTGAGCTACTCTGAGTTAAATATTCTACAGAAGTTTTTTAATATAAAATTCAAATTTCAACCTAACCTGAGATATCAGTCTTGCGTTTTGCCGGAGGAAGCCCATGGGATTATTGCAATTTGATAAAACATAGAACAGGGCAATTAACCATTTTATTGGAGAGTAATAAATATGTTTCATTTTAGTTAGCCTAAGATACTGACAGGCAAGTTTTGCATTTTTAAATTTAATATAAGTGCCCTCAGTACTGGGGTGTTTGCCTAATAGTACATTGACTTGGCGATTGTCTAACATTACATAGCAATATATCGTACAATGGGATTGCAAAACATAGACAATGAAAGAGTGGGGACTCGTAAATGGAGTGTGTCCCAAACCGGTGTGGTTTCCACAGCTTTTGTGAAAAACAAAGCGTTGATAAATAAGCGTATTTTTACAAATAACAAAAAATCTTGAAGTAATAAAGTGCAATTATGTTAAGTGCATAACGGTCAGATGTTTAGAACACCGCTGCAAAAGCCACTGCGAAAAGAAACCACCAGGAATGACGTTTAGCAGTTTAAGAAGCTATGCAATTGTTACGTAGATTAAAAAAAGCTTTTAATTTAGAAAATTATGTGCGTGTGCTTGCGGTGAAGCCAAGCAGAAATTCTAAATATTGTTAATACGCATTGTATACCTAATTTAATTAAAGTTTTCATTCATCCTTTTTTAATAAAAAGTACAGTAACCCGACTAAGACGTTAGTTTGCATAGGCGTAGGTAGACAACAAATACTTACACATGTAAGGTGTTGTTTACGGCGCAGCTGTCTTGCTTTTGTTGTAGCTACTGGTACAAGTTTCGTATGTATCTTTTCACTGGTGCATTCCGGTCGAACTCACCATTAGAGTTGGAGAAAATTTAAAGTTGGCGTCTGACAAGTTTTAAGTTCCAAGAAACAGCCATGGTAAAAACCTGCGCATGTGTGCCACATAAAATAGACAGTATCAACAGCTGCTTAAGGAAAAGCGAGACATCATTGTACCGTACACATGGTCTTCGACAAATTTCCTAGTAACAGCTTCCACGGTAACCGATTTACAGGTCATCGTAGTTACAGGAAGTCATATGCTGCACCTTGCGTATGTGATGGTCGGTGTTATCTTTGTGCGAATACGACTTGTACCATTTCAGAGGCTACTGAAGGAAGAATCCAGGTTTTGGGCCTGAGAATGCATCTGAGGATTGTAGGAATTTCCGGCGAATACTAATACATCAACTACTGTATATGTGTGACCTGATAAGGAATCGCAATAAATACTTTCTACTTCAAGTCATCCTCCTAAGAAGGTGGTGGACAGGAGAGGTTCTGCCAGAAGAAAAACAGGCTGACTTAACAACTCCAGAAATTGGTTAAATCCTAAATGAAGAAGTCAATACCTTAAGCAAAGATAATATATAATATCTATCTTTGCCTTAAGCCTCTGTGGTTAAAACGTTTGCTATGATTTAAAAGATATGACTACATAGTCGCTATCATCTGCTCATTTAATATAAAACGTTTACCATTCTAAACCTTGCACATATTTTTGTATATAAATGATAATTATGTACATGGTGTTAAATCAGGAGGGTTTCAATAGTTGCCAATCTATATCACAACTTCTTAAGATAATTTCTTGAATGTTAGAAGAAAACGTGAAAGATTTGAGAAAGATAAAAAAAATTACAAGAAAACTCAGTATTCTTATAACAAGAGACTATTGCCACACAAAATAAAAATAATTCAAATCGAAACAGATCTAATTACGTAAACAGAAAGTAGGAAACCGAGAATGTGGTATATATAGGGCAAAAAGGTGAAAATGATAAAATAAATTATAGAGGATGAAAAAGGATAGAATTACTAGATCGAAGCCCTTCATTCTGTAACAGCATTAGGAGAAAAAAATAAAGAATATACGAATTTTTTTATCGTTACTAAAGACAAAAATGCTGCTGAATAATACACCTATGGTCAAGTTGAGAGAGCACTTTAATACCGCCGGAATAAATAATGAGAAATTTTTCAACGTTAAAATTCGTGAATCAGTTGACGGTTTCCATCGATAGGTACATACACCCCAAATTTTATCAAGCATCAGAGGTAAAGGCATCGAGAATAAATTGCCGTAGACTACGATCACCATGTCAGCCAACCGGGAACATTTCCCAGACTGCTATCTAGCTCAGGATAAATTCGTGACTTTTTAACTGGCAAAGGGGTTATGTAGCACCACTCTCGCAGCAGCTTACGGATAGTCGTAGTAACTCAAGCAACGCCAACACCCGGGATATAGAACCCTGCAAATAGTTCACGACAGTTCCTCGTATTATATCGACATTTGTGTCTGTTTATTGTCGAAAAACCCCAATTCCGAGACATAATTAATAGACATATACAAAAAGGTGTGCGCAGTTGAGCAGTTTCTCAATTTTTTAGGTTACATTTGCACTGAGCATTAGTAGATGCTTAAGTATTAAATTACTTTTATTAATTTACACTTGTAAGTAAAACACCAAGCCAAAACATTCACTATTAAATGATATGATAACTGTAAAATCATTGCAACTGTATGCACGTTCTATTCTTAATTCTTTAAAGTGTGAAAGTCAAATACCTCCATTAAAAATATTGAGAATGCAATTAGCAGCCCACTTATCCAGCAAATAAAGATCCACTGTAAGAGCCCCAGGTTTAGAACTATTTCTGGGACTTCACTTCTCGCAAAGATATTTGATTTACTTGCGCTTGACAGAATTTTATCTGGGAGTCCACTTTCTACTATTCTTCTATTTATTTGGTTCAATGTTGTTATGAAATAGTGTCCCCTGTTCATAGCAATGACGGCTTCAACTTTCAGTATATACTTGGCATCTATTATGTCGAAAGTATTTTCGACGTTTTTGCGAACTGCGCTTACGAGCTTCTTCGACAAGCATGTGCTGAAGTTACGATAGCGCTCAATATTCCATAAATATTCTGTTACGTTCAGGATAGTGACGTACGTAAACTTTTCGTGAAGCTTAAACCCTAAGTTGTTATTTGGGACTGTGAGCGCGGCACTAGAAAATACTAAAAGTTTCAATTCTGATCGTGCCAGTTCCTCTTCATTATGAATTGACTCTTCGTATATGGGGCTAGTCAAAGCACTTATCAGTTTTCCTTGAAACGCTGAGCAAATTATGGCGGAGTAAGCTAAGTATAAGATCCAGATGAAACGTATAGTTCTGGTTGTAGGCATTACGTTTGTTGTAGTTCCAAATGTATACGATGCCATAGCAAATATGTTTCTAGACACTTTCTTGAAAATAAGCAAGTCCCCAACCAGCTTCGTCCCTAGCCAACTTACAATAACAGTTAGTAAGAAAGTGGTACCCATACCACAGAGGACCTCTGCTTTGAAAATATAAAGAATGGTTTTTGCTGTTGAAATTCTACCTGGTTTGGGAAGAAACCATGATGTCGGGTCTTGAAAGAAAATATGAGTAAAATCGTAATCTGTTAGTAATGAGTGCGCTCTCACTAATTGAAGATGCACCCTTATTTCTTGGTTAGGTCTGGAAATTGCTTGTTTTATGTTATTCACAACGATGGTTATGGTGGTTTTAAGTTTAATACTTATGATGTCTAGAATACGTAGAAAAAGAGCTTCAGGCACTCTCGATCGAAAGTCTCTCGATATGGGAAACAAACTAACAACGGTAATAGGACAACCATTAAGACTGTTGATCGTGTTATTAAAACAAATCTTTATGGGAGAATGACAGCGTTGCCTGTGTTCTAAATGTGCATATGTAGCACAGCGCCCGTTAACAAATGGATTGGCTGTGTATAAATCCCATTCTTGCTCCTTGTTGGTGGGTGAGACGACAATAACATTAATGATATTGAATTTCCAAAAGGTTTCAAACACTTTTTCTAAATATTTAGTCTGGCTCATGAAAACCAAGAATTTTCCTCGCGGGCTAGTGCTTTTATTCCAAATTCCACTTGAAGTGAGCTTTAACAGCATGTCAGGTATATAGAGGTAACGTTTGGCAAAAATAACAAAATTAGTAAAGAAGCTTAACTTCCCTTTAATAGCTCTGTTAGTTACTAATACAATTCGTGGGTTACGTACATATTTGGTCATCGAAAGATCATCATCCTCTTCGGATAAGAAATATAACGTATCGCTGGGCGACCAGCACTTTTGAATTAATGAGACAAAGCAGTTGTTTAATGATAAATCAACTTGTACTGCATTTTGCATGCTTGCTCTGCTAATTAATATTAGGTGCGATATATGATATATTGTAAATAACCGCATTTTGAAGCAGGCTAGAGAAAGCCAGTAGCTGTTTCTGGATGGCACCATTGCTATATTGAACTCTAAAGCACAATGGGCGAGTAGTTATTAAAGTGGATTTTGGGTCATGTTTGTCTGAACTAAAAGCTCGTAATATTATGGACGAAAGCTTTCTTTTAGTCTGGGGGCGGTACCGCTTAGGGTCGCAGCGTACTTAAGGGTGGTTTTCTAGTTCAACCTAAATATACACTGTGAATGAGACCACCCGTATCAGTATTTTTTTTAAAGAACGGTGAGTAGTAGAGAGTTGGGATAAAAAAAATTATTATAAAAGTCATACTTAAGAATCGAATGGTGATGTTATTATTTCTCGAAAAAGTCAGCACCACGAGTAGTTTTGTCCACAATGTCCAGAACTCCAAAATTTTAAATGGCACCATAAGTCGAAAAACGTATTGTTGAAAAGATCGTTAAAAAAGAAGAAAGTTTTGTAGGAAAAATTATATTACTACTACCACCCCTTTTAAGTAATATTCGATTAAAGTTATTAAATTTGAAATTCGTTGTTAACAAACAAAATTGAAAAGTCGACTTTTAAAATCTAGTTACCGAATTAAACAATGTTACACACACGTTTTAATGTCAATAACATTTTGAACACTTGTAACATTGTTTAATTCGGTAACTAGATTTTAAAAGCCGACTTTTCAATTTTGTTTGTTAACAACGAATTTAAAATTTAATAGCTTTAATCGAATATTACTTAAAAGGGGTGGTAGTAGTAAAAGAATTTTTCTTACAAAACTTTCTTCTTTTTTAACGATCTTTTCAACAATACGTTTTTCGACTTATGATGCCATTTAAAATTTTGGAGTTCTGGACATTGTGGACAAAACTACTCGTGATGCTGACTTTTTCGAGAAATAATAACTCCCTCTACGACTCACCGTTCTTTAAAAAAATACTGATACGGGTGGTCTCATTCACCTTGTATAATGATGTTGGTTTGATACAAGGCAATTACATTCATTGCATTTGTTGAATTCGCTATTTTAATTTTTCTTAAGTTGATTAACATATATAAAACTATAACATTACCGCAAAATTATCGTTCATAAGTTAATAAAGACTTTCCATAAGAATGCGCTTAATATCAGTGTTAAGAGAAGTACTTTATGGTGAAAACTTCACAACGGCTGTGGTGTTCCAAATGTCAAGGCAGCGAAAAGTTACTGTAGCATATCCAAATATTAACACTGCATTAAGGGTGTTTTAATGATACCTTTTTTAGTCTTGAATGTCGTAAAAAAAATTCTAAGGAATAATTCGATTGCCTCAGAAACAAGCGTTTTGCCACTATTGTGGATGCAGTGTCATCAAGTACACAAAGAATGAAGAAAGTATACGAAATAATTTTAAAATTCAAGTAACGGCAACTCAACAACCAATAAAAAGCCAGCTCGGCGAAAATGTACATTCACATGAAAAAACAAAACACTGTGCTATTGCTGCTATCGCGTCAGATAAAAGTATCTAGTTGACAAGTTTTCGAGTACTGTCGTTAATTGGTTTAGTTATTATTGGTTAATTATTATTGTTGTTGTTAGTATTGCTCTTCCGATTTGTTATTTATGTTGTTTACATATTCTTCATTTAATTTTGGGCGGCTTGGTTTTATAAGCTCAGAAGCATTAAATGTGTTCTAAAATCTTACCTTAAGTCGCAGTTATTTCTATAGAACATTACCAACGGAATAAAGACAAGAGTTCCTTATAAATACAGTAGAAGACATCAAAGATAGGCAGGAAGAACAGATCACAATCATAGAGAAAAAAATAGGGAGTCGCAAGCTCCATGAAAAACAACAAATCAGATGGACTAGGAGGAATTGCACCAGAACTTATTAAATGCGGGTATTCAGAACTGTTTAAAATGATAAGAGTTATCTTTAAAGAGGGAAATTACTGGAGAAAAAAAAATGCCCGATGAATGCAAAGCGCCACATGACATAAATTTTCAAGAAAGGTAATAAGAAAACAATTAAAAGTTGTAAAAGATGAATTATGATCAGAACGATGGGGAAAATATAAAGAAAATTAATTAGAACTACGGTCGAAACCTGTACAGAAGGAAACATAGGTGAATAGAAAGCTGCTTTTACAACGAAATAATCATGCAAAAACCATATTATTTATACTATACAAAAATTAATAGAAAACATACCAGTGAAACAGCTATTTATGGTACCAGTGTCTTATATTACACATAATCTACTAGAGAAAAGTTGAGGGGCCTTTTCTCGAATCAATTATCATATCCCTATAATAATGCAGAAGACTACAAGCCGTGTTTACACAACTAAAAGTACTATAGTTGCATTCGACCATTTCTATTTTCGGGTTTTTGTAAAAAAACTTCCCTTAACTTGTAATAGCGATATTATCACAGAAAACAATCATTTATTATGCCTATTTCTTGTGTTTTTTAAAACTAAGCAGGCAACTTCAAACGGAAGTCAATTTTCTTTAATAGCCATATCTCGTCATTGAATGCTGCCAAACACTCAAACAAAGAGCCGTGCGTTTTAACATAGTGTAACAGCGACTCCAATGCTTACGCTACATAACCTAACCTATAAATGTGTTTTTCGATGTTCAGCCAGAGATAAATTCGGTGCAACTGGAGGCTAAGTGTTGTTTTATTATAATAATTAATAGAAAAGATGATGTGCTTCGCCACCGATTGCAAACATTATAATGAAAAACATACGTGCAAGCTTTTTAAGTTCCCAAAAGGACCTAATCAGCGGCGACGGTGGATAAAATTAATTAGGTAAGAATAAGGTTATGTTATGGTTTATTGTTTAATAAGGTATTAGGGCGTTTTAAGAAAACTAATATCTATTTTATATTTTTAGGAGAGCAATAGCCGTCCAAAAGAATGACACAAGCAGCAGTGTCGTAACCGAAGCTGAAAACATGCTATTGAAGCAGCCGTAAACACAAGAATGGTATTAGATTGCACCGAAATCTGGCAAGTGTGTGGCGCACTAACCAATTTCCACTAATAAAGGAATAGAAAAGATGATGTGCTTCGCCACCGATTGCAAACATTATAATGAAAAACATGCGTGCAAGTTTTTTACGTTCCCAAAAGAACCCAATCAGCGGCGACGGTGGATAAAATTAATTAGGTAAGAATAAGGTTATGTTATGGTTTATTGTTTAATAAGGTATTAGGGCGTTTTAAGAAAACTAATATCTCTTTTATATTTTTAGGAGAGCAAATGCCGTCCAAAAGAATGACACAAGCAGCAGTGTCTTAACCGAAGCTGAAAACATGCTATTGAAGCAGCCGTTTGGACATTGCTACAAAGAAACTAGAGAAGCTGGAAATGTCTTTCAGCTTTACGCATATCGAAAATCAAGACGATTTAATTGTCTTATATACTGGACTACCCAACCAAGAAATGTTTTTATCGCTTTTCAATTTGTTGGAAAATATTGATAAAAATTATTATTTAGAGTGGAACGTGTAACGTATTTCTGCCATCGATCAATTATTTTTAACGTTATATAAGCTGCGCCAGAATCCCCCACGTAAATATTTAGCTCAGCGATTTAACTGTAGCACGCAACAGTTACTAATATTTTTTTAACTTGGTTAAATTTGTTGCACGAAGTAATATTTTCCAGTATAATGTCATCTGTACCATCTGTTTAACATAATCAAGCGTGTTTACCTAATTGTTTTGCTTTCTTTCCGAACACAAGAATGGTATTAGATTGCACCGAAATCTGACAAGTGTGTGGCGGACTAACCAATTTCCACTAATAAAGGAAGTTGAAACATATTTTGAAGGCGAACAGTAAAAATAGAAATAAGAGTGTTAATTAACAACTGCTTATTTATTTAAATAAGAAATTTTTTCCTCATTGTATAGTTGTACATTACTATATGTTAGTTTAAGTTCACTCATATATTCGTTTTGTTAATTACAAAACTTAACAAGTTAATAAATAAAAGTATTTACAAAAATATTGCTCTAACTGCTATCTAATAAAAAAATTCTTATTAATAGTACAGCAATATCACGGAAACAAACTGCGCACGTCATCAAATGTTTAGTTATTAATTTAAAGTTACCGTTTGATTCCGTGATTTACCTATAGTTACAATAAATACGATTAACTATAGGTAGATCACGGAACCAAACGGCAACTTTAAATTAATAACTAAATATTTGATGACGTGCACAGTTTGTTTCCGTGATTTTACTATATGTATATGGAACAGCTAATTTATATCAAAACTACCATTTGCAGGGTAATTTGGAACGCCTGAAAATGCCCAGAAAACATAAGTGTCCGCTAGGAAGTGCCTTGCGACGTGACTATGATCCCCAAAAAATTGAGGAGACTTTAAAAGCAGTGGTTGACAATAATTATTCTTTTGGCCAAGCTGAAAGATTCGGTGTACCGAAGACGACCCTGTACCGGAAATACAGGGGTTTAAATGGTAACAAAATAGGACATCCTACGGTTTTAAGCAGTTTAGAGGAAAAATCTATTGTCACTGCATTAAAAACAGCAGCTGCTTTTGGCTATCCGTTTACGGAAAAAGATCCGCGTCAATTTGTTCAGAAGTATTTAAATCACAAAGGTGTGCAAGTAAAACAATTTAACGAAAATCTTCCTGGCTGTGACTGGACATCCTATTTTCTGAAAGGAAATAAGGAGCTATCTGTTCGATTCTCTGAAAATTTAAAACGTGCTAGGGCTGATGTGAATGAGGAGGTTATTAACATCTACTTTGACCAATTAGAGGAAACATTAGCAAACGTCCCTCCACAAAACCTGGTGAACTATGACGAATCATATTTAACATGATCCAGGAAAAAAACGTGTCATAGTAAGACGTGGCTGCAAGCACCCATCAAGAATTATGGACGCGTCAAAAGCATCAACTTCCATAATATTTTCTGGGGCTGCGGACGGGACATTGCTGCCTGTGTATGTTGTATATAAAGCTAGAAATCTATACCCCGAATGGGTACTAGGTGGACCCAGTGGTGCTTTCTATAACAGATCTGAATCAGGATGGTTTGACGGAGACATTTTTGAAGATTGGTTTGCAAAAGTTGCTATTCCGTATTTCAGAAGGCTTGAAGGAAAAAAAATTAAGTTACAAAATAATAACCTTGTGTAAGCAGCATGATATCAATTTTGCTTTCTTGCCCCCAAACAGCACCCACGTTTGCCAGCCGTTAGACGTATCGTTTTTCCGTCCATTAAAAATTGTCTGCCGTGAGATGCTGACAGAATGGAAGCTTCGAAATAGAGGAGTCCTTCCAAACACACAAGTTCCTGCTGTTCTGAAAAAAACGCTGGATCAAATGCAGCCCAATAATTCGAAAACCCTAATAGCAGGTTTTCGAAGTGCTGGTCTGTGTCCAATAAACAGATATGCGGTCTTAAACAAAATTATAAGGAGCATTCGTGATAATGAACTGCAAGGAAATGTATTACAACAATCTTTTGAGGAAATTATGTGTGCACGCCAGGTTCCCAAAGAAACCACGAAAATTAGAAGAAGAAAAATAAATGCTCCCGCGGGTCAAGCCATAACAATGGAAGCCTTTGGCAACCCTTCTGAAATAGAAAATGCTATACCAGATACAGAAATTCTTTCAGAAAATGAGTCCTGAAATACTTGAAGAGGAGAACCAAGAGACCGAAGATGCTAGGCTGTCTGTAACACCAAGTTCCTTAAAGGACAATATGTTTATAATTGCAGAATTTATTTATAATTCTGGAACGAAAAAAGAATCGAAAAAATTGTTTGTTGCCCAGATAGTGCAGTGCAAAAAACAGTGTTATAAAATAAATTGCCTAAGAAATTATCAGAGAAGCAACAACACTTTCATCTTTCCTACAGTAGAAGACGAAGCTTTTATTAAACTAGATCAAATAAAGTGGATCCTCAAAGACCCTGTTATCTCTCGAGGCCGCCACACTTTTTGTTCAGAGTTATTTTATTAATTATAAGGCCATATTTTTATTATAGTTTTTTTATGCAATATTGTATTTGTGTTCCTATTATTTTAAATAGATTATTACTAAGATATTATGCATAGTTTTACTTTTTTTCTATTGTTTAAAATATATTATTAAACATATTTTTAATTTTGTTTAAAACAATCTTGTAGATTTTCAAGATTTCTTTTACATTTTCATAAATAAAGAACGAATGTAAATAAACACTGTTTTCTTTATATAAAATACAATACCTAAAACTTTTTATGCCTGTAAAAAAGGCTTGCATAACAGAATTCCTTGGTTTTTTTAATATAAATTGTGATTATATTGCTGCCTATTTAGAATAAATATGGTTTGGAACATATTTTAATGATAAAATTCAGATCGTTCCATAAAGGCAACATTGCTGTGTAATTTGCAACATCAGACATTTGTAAATAAACAATCAGAAAGAAATGTTTTTGTTACATGACCACTATGTACGTGTCCTGAAATATATCTTCTTACTAATGCCATTTATTGTTTCTTACCAAAAAAATTTACTGCAAAATTAAAAAGGAAAAACTAAAAAAATCGTTCCAATTAGCCCCGTCTTACGGTAACAAGTGCAATGCACCCTGTATTTGGTGAAAATATTCATGGTTGCCATTTACCACAAACTGTTGCAGTACCTTATCGTAAAAACAAATATAGCCTTTATCATGTGATTCCATCAAGTTGGAATTGCGATATTTAAATGGACATTTAACTTCCACAAGCTCTTCCTCACCTACAAGGCCATCTGGGATGGCCCCAAGGTATCCAAACTGATGGAGCCATAGTCCAGCAGATGTCACAGAAAGTCCAGTTGCTGCCCCAAATGTTTCAATTGCATTATTTTCATGTTCTCGCCCCCCATCGAATGGCCTTTACTCCATCTAAGTTATATGTTCCTGCATAATAACAGAACTTTATGAAAAAATGTGAAAAATATTTTGCAAAGCAAACCTGTTAGTTTTTTGAAAAGCGATGCAGGGTAACGATTTATTTTGCAAGCTGCTAGCACCGTACCGAACAAACTGGTTGTTAAACGAAACCTGCGAATAATTAACCACAAGGGATTTTTTTACTGCCCTATGGTTTTCTCAAATATAGTTAATACTTGCTCAGGAGAAACATTAACTTTTTGTTCAAAATAACTAATTTTTTCAGATATATTTTGATATTCTGCGGAGAAAATTATATAACTAATCTGTGGAACAATATTATCTTCCTGTGCAGTAACTCTGGGTGCTAGAAGCCAACTGAATCTTACCACCCCTCCAAACGAAGCCAATTTTTCTCTAAGCGTTTCGATCTATTCCTTGGTAACACTTCTCTTTGAAGCTCGATATTCCTTAGACGGCAAAAAAATTCATCGATTGTTATCAAGTTTTCATCAAGTGCTTTAGATTGTTTAGGCACTGACCAGCTACATGACTGGTCTGTAACTGATATATTATAATGGGCAAATAGTGCCAGTGCAGCAATATGGTGACATGAAACTTGTCCACGAGGACATGTGCAAGAAGTTGAGGTTATATTTTTGTCTTCATCTAGGAAGATCTACAAAGTAAAAATATATACTTAGTATTCGTTACTGCTTAGAATCCATCTGAAGCAGCAATCAGTATTTTAAATAATTATACTTTTTAAGCTAAAATTTATCTTACCTCAACATATGCTCTTTGGTATCGCTTATCTTTCATGCTTGCGTGTACTGTACCATTTAATACTGAACAGAAAAAGAAGACACTATTCAATTCAGCAGTATTGGTCGTATCCAATATGAAAGAAAGTTGCCCGGAGGCTATCCGAGAATGTCCATAAAACTCTCTCCAGAGGCGAGCGTTTCCTTTCCAGAAACTTTCCCTTTGAAAATATATTTTTTTGGAACTTTTCCTTATTGCCATTCTCTAACGTGGTTTTAAAACTTTCTTTAGTGCAACAAAAGTTATTAAATTCGTCCTAGATTTTAAATGCGGCATTTGCCGCGGGTTTCAGCTAGTTTGTAATAATTCACGTATGCCACACAAAATTTTATCCAATAACTCAATAAATATCTAAAAAATATAAATGTTATATTGACAGCCGTGAAGAGTCATCGTGACAAAATTGGAAAGTACCAACATATAAAATAAATATATTATTAGAGTCGCCTGTGGTTCGTGTTGTACGTTTGTTGGCAGTACTGAAGTGTATTGTCAGCCTATGTACAATTCGAAGTTAGTAGGTTACGTTTTGTTTGTTGTTTGAGACAGACTGATGCAAACTTAACCTGCAAATCTCGAGTTTGACCTAGCATGGCAGTGCTACTAACAATACAGTAGTGAGTGACATGGGTTTTATCTCACTGATTATGGTTTTTACCTCACTAGTGGATTATGGGTCACTTTAGAGGTCTAAAATCCATTTAGTAGTAGTCTTACAAGTAGGAGATATTGGATAATAGTACATTACGCAACTAGTAGTTTAGAAAAGTAATAATCGACCATACCAGTTCAGTAAAATCACTTTTCTAAAGCGTCCCGTATCGCATTTCGTAAGAGACGTGAAACATTAGATTTTATATAAAAGTGACACAAATGTAAAAATATAACCAATCTGATCACAACTCGTTGCATTGTACTGAAGAGCAATTCGCAGCTCCAGTTGATGTTATGCGTTTGGCAGTACCGAAGTTTGTGAAGGTATTTGACTATCAGTTATTAGTCCAGAAGGTATATGATTATGCTATGTAGTATAATGAGTTTAAATCAACGTAAATACAAGAAAATGAGAATGAAAAAAAAAGAAACAGTCCCAGACGTCTTACTAGAAACAGACGAAGACGGTGGTGTAAAAAGTAATGAACATATTATTTTTGAGAGAGGTTTTGTGATTTGCCACGATTTGAGTGACAAAAATTATACTTCCAGCAAAGGCAGGACAATAATTATTATAGTACGATATTAGTGCATTAAATGACTTATCAGCAAAGGTTCGTATGTTTATGACCTACGGTAAAATTTAAAACGCTAATAACGACTGTGATACTGCCAAAGTGACGTATGTAACATTAAAGCAACAAACAAGGAATCTCATCAAATAAACTATGCCAGAATAAAACTAAAACTATAAAACACTACCAAAAAGTTATAATCATGTTGATAGGTTCTTCCGGGTCATGCCGTGGTCGTCGATTTGAACTTGACGTTTCGCTGCTCATGCTGTCAGCTTCTTCAGAAGTTTTCTAAAGACTGATGTTGGTGCCTTTTGCTCCTGGTTATATACCGAGGAGTCGTTACGGTTGGCTGCTCATGTAGATCTTGCATGTTATTCGGATTTGTCGTTTTTCCGCTTGGTTGCTCACGTGAAACTTGTTTATAGATGGATTGGTTTTGCAAAGCTACGTTCCATGTGTTACTAAGGCAATAGCCGTCTTCTCGATTGAAATTGTTTGGATTTTTAATAATTTCTAGGGATTCCCGAATAACACGAGGGAAGTATTTTTTAGTTCTCGCTAGTATGTTTACGGAGTCGTAGTTTATTCTGTGGTCCCCTGGTCCTAATAAATGTTCTGCGATGGCTGATTTTTGTATTTTTCCAAGTCGTGTGTGGCTCTGGTGTTCTTTTATTCGACATTGGATGCTTCTTCCCGTTTGTCCGATGTAAGATTTGCCACAGGTACATTGGAGCTGGTAAACGCCTTCTGTCTGTAGTCTGGGCAAAGAATCTTTGTTGGAGTTGATGCTGGTTCCGCTACGTCGACGACTCTTTCGTTATATGGCCCCATGGAAAAGCAGCGCTTGAAGCTTTCTTGGAACACTTAAACAACAACCATGCCTTAATAAGATTCACTATGGAAACTAAAGAAAATGGACGCCTACCTTTCCTAGACGTGTTAGTAAAACGAACCGCTAACAACAGATTAAGCCATGCAGTATATCGAAAGAAGACTCACACCGACCGCTATCTGCATGCTTCGTCTCATCATCATCCCCAACAAAAGCGATCATTGATCAAGACACTTATCCATCGGGCTAACGCTATCTGTGACGAGGACAGTAAACCACAGGAATTGAGTCATGTGGAAGAAGCCTTACTCAGAAATGGCTACAGTCGACAAGACATCAAGAAAGCGTGCCAATATACCATAAAACCGAAAGAACCTAAACCTAAACCTATTAATTACGCCTGTCTTCCTTTCATCGCCGGAGTAACCGACAGAATAAGAAAGGTATTAGATAAAAAGAACATTGGAGTCCGCTATGGTACAATAAGAAAGATCGAACAATTGATCCCCTCCAACAAAGATTCTTTGCCCAGACTACAGACAGAAGGCGTTTACCAGCTCCAATGTACCTGTGGCAAATCTTACATCGGATAAGCGGGAAGAAGCATGTCGAATAAAAGAACACCAGAGCCACACACGACTTGGAAACATACAAAAATCAGCCATCGCAGAACACTTATTAGGACCAGGGGACCACAGAATAAATTACGACTCCGTAAACATACTAACCAGAACTAAAAAATACTTCCCTCGTGTTATTCGGGAATCCCTAGAAATTATTAAAAATCCAAACAATTTCAATCGAGAAGACGGCTATCGCCTTAGTAACACATAGAAGGTAGCTCTGCAAAACCAATCCATCCATAAACAAGTTTCACGTGAGCAACCAAGCGGAAAAACGACAAATCCGAATAACATGCAAGATCTACATGAGCAGACAACCGTAACGACTCCTCGGTATATAACCAGGAGCAAAAGGCACCAACATCAGTCTATAGAAAACTTCTGAAGAAGCTGACAGCATGAGCAGCGAAACGTCAAGTTCAAATCGACGACCACGGCATAACCCGGAAGAACCTATCATTATGGACAACGGCCGTGAAAGCCTGCATACGACTATAATCATGTTCTTTTAATTTCAAACAATAACCAAAAAGAATCTGTCAAATGGGACTTATGATATTCTGCAAACAGGTAGCGATATAATCCATTCACGATGGTTTCTTCCTTTTGTTGGTACGAGACGCATTTCACACCAAAAGTCTCACTAAGGGTAGCTAACTATCAGATCTATAGACCGGACAGACCGCAGATAGCAGGGATTCCAACGGCGAAGGCCGCTATTCTAATGAAAGACCAAATTCACAGCAGCGAGCAAACGAGATGGAACCCACGAGAATTGAAATAATAGTAACCAGCAGAGATATAAGGCTAATATCAGCCTACCGACACTGCAACGCAAAATCTGGACGATTTAATGGCCCATAACCCCCGCCGCTGATTGCAGAGGTCTAAACACAAAACATCAAGCATGGGGATCCCGAGTCAATAGCACTGAAGGGTGCAGATTCTTTAACCACACAGCAGGAAAGGACTACGAGGTCATAGGTCCAGGGGCACGGACGCATGTCCCAAGCAACCATCAACACCAACCCGATGTGCTAGACATTATACTAGTCAAGGATCTGCCATTCCACTATTCCCTGGAAACAGTGGAAGACTTGAGCTCTGACCCACTACTACTCACGATGGACGTAGATCCGAGACAGGATGGGCCTCGCCGTAAAACCAGACGCATCACGAATGGCGTCGGTACAATGGAAACCTACAAAGAAAAATACAAGACGGCAACCCCAAGATTATAACCACTGTCGATATTGACAACTGCGTCCAAAACCTAACTCAAAGCATAACGGAGGCCCTCAAGGATGCGACGCAAATTCTTGACTGCCACCGCCGCGCCGTGCTCGAAAACTGCCGCAATACTTTAGAGAGGCAATAAAAGACAAACGAAGGGTGGTACGAAGATGGCAGATCATCAGGAACCCGGGCCATCTAACGCCTGCTTTAAATAATGAACAAGAATGGTTGAAACAAGCATTAAAAGAATTCTACAATGAAGGCTGGAACCAGCACGTCAGCAACACCTTGCAACGAGCCGGAACATTATCCTACATCAAAATCGCTCCTGGAAAGAGTGAGACGTCCACCCTTTATAATCCATAATGTCAAAATAAAGACTCGATTTTTCAGGTAAATATGGTATACTATCTCGAGGAAAAATCCAACTGAAACTCACACCTGTAATTTTACCGATGTACGCTATGTTTTATGCGGAGGAAATCACCCCGCGAATTATAAGGGCGGTACTATCTACAAAGAGTTGCAGAAAAACCAATTTCCAGCGCTTCTCCCGAAACAATACACTCCACCCCAACAAATCAAACAGTACCAACAAACTCAAACTGGAATAACCTACTCGGCGGTAGCCCAAGGTCAAAGACAACAAAATTACACTCCCACGACACTGCAACGGCAAGCATCCCCAACATACCTGCAACGCTTAACCACTGAGGCTTTGCCGTACACTGATCTTTACACGGTAACCTGAAAGTAGGCATGCACAGACTCGTCGGAAATCATAAGACCTTGTTCAATATACCGCTCTATTAGTTTCACACATGTAAATCAATTATAAATAAAAGTAAACACAGTAATACATTGACTAGCTATATAGCCCAGCTGGGGGACGCCTTAATTCAAATCGACTATACTACCTAGCTAGCACGCTGTTAACTTAATTAGTTCTTAATACACGGCTTCGGCAATGAATCAATAAATGAACGCATACATTATGCATGTACAGTTGAATGAATTAGTTTAATAAGCGGCCTCGGCAATGAACCAATAAATGAACACATAAATTATGCTTGCACAGTTGAATGAATTAGTTTAATAAGCGGCATCGGCAATGAATCAATAAATGAACGCATAAATTATGAATGTACAGTTGAATGAATTAGTTTAATAAGCGGCCTCAGCAATGAATCAATAAATGAGCACAAAAATTATGCATGTCCAGTTGAATGAATTAGTTTAATAAGCGGCCTCGACAATGATTCAATAAATGAACCCATAAATTATGCATGTACAGTTGAATGGATTAGTTTAATAAGCGGCCTCGGCAATGCGGCAATGAATCAATAAATGAACGCATAAATTATGCATGTACAGTTGAATGGATTAGTTTAATAAGCGGTCTCGGCAATGAATTAATAAATGAACGCATATAAAAGTTAATTAGTTATTAAATACACACATTACTTGAATGGGTCAACCAGGCGATTACGTCACGGGTCTGGTGAGCTCGCCTTTGCAACGAACGTGTGGTCGGCTGATGCGTGGGTGTCGTGCGTCGCTAAAGAAGATTTCCCTAAATTGGCAGGGTTTGGTTTAATTCCCTCTCGGGAAATCGGAACGGAAAGCTGGCGAAACCGAAGGATTGATCAGCTCTGCAGTTTGGATCCCCGAATCTAACGGAAAAAGGGCCCCTTACAGCCCAACGGAATTTTGCAAAGCTGGCGGTCATACAAACAAACCAGGGCACACACGCTCACTTCAAAAACAAACACCACTTATCGCCTTAGCGGTCCGTGAAGAACTCCCTTGCCAAGCAACCTTTTCGCGCCAGACGCCTATATCGCGCTCGCACCTGCAGCCGATGAGCTTGCAGACTGCCCCGCGTGAGAGACAGAGAGTGCAACGAAATTAAAAATCTTTAGAAACATTTGCAATGGTCTTGGGCCCTACGGCTCTGCTCTGCTTGCAGTACAGTTGGAAAATTAATCACTAAGCACATAGTTGGGGGTGTTTTATCTAGCTGCAATGCTAAGTTTAAAGGTCATTCAGTAAATGCATTGAAAAATAGATGCTTGTACTAAAGTAAATGAATTGATTAAGAAACGCAAAGGAGACAGCTTGCTTTTTCACAGGGTTCAAGTCAAAGTTCAAATTAATTAATTATTAAGTTTGGGCAGAATGAATAGCCAAACCAAATGAAACAAATAATCACAAAGAGGTTTGCTATGTGCAGGTCATTGAAGCGTAGTGTTCAATTTAGCTAATTAGATACAATTTGTGAGCAATTCTTAAAAGGTATGAGGCAGAGAAATCATAATGTTGCAACCAGCAATTAAGGCAGACATAAACACATAAATTTCAATTGTGAGAAGCAAACATGACTTGATAAAACAAGGCAGAAAAGCAGACACCAAAATAGGAGAGGAAACGAGTGAAAAGAAGACAGTTGGACACCAAAAAAACAATTATGAAGGAAGTGAACTCTTAAAACTAATCAATGTTATTACGTG
>CALNHX010010659.1:0-38330 GCA_940337035.1 Agriotes lineatus | reverse complement strand
CATAACTCTATAATAAAGCAGAACACTTCCCAAGGTCAAACATGTATGCGCAGTGGTCTATGTGTAGTTCGATTGTGGGCGTGGTATGATATTTTCTAAGAGCCAGTAATATGGAAGGAGAGAACAATTAATTCTCTTGTTAGGGCCTACACACATTTTTTACATTACACAGGAATGTTTGTTCTATGTACACATAAATATTAAATCTGCAAATAACCTAAATTCGGAGCTTTGTACAAAAATATGGTTATAAACTTTTTGCAAGTGGACTTTACTACCTCTAGGAAGAACGGTGGTTACAATAATGGCGTCCGTTCTACCAAAAAGAATAAAAGTAATAATTACTGTTGTGTGTTGCAGTGTAAAAATTATTGCACGGACAATGTTCCCTATGCACGGTTTTCCGCGCAATAATAAAAATTTGTGCAAAACATGAGAAATACGTCTAAAAATAGGGAAACCCGTGTCGGCCCATATGAAAGTTTGCAGTAAGCATTTGTGAAGGAAGATTTTATATTACCCGGTAAGTAGGTCTTGCCAGTTTGTATTTTCACTGGCTTGAAATAATCATAAATATGCTGCCTTAAAGATACATGTTAATTAAGCAAGTGCCACTTGATGTTAAACATCTTCAGCTTACTCCATTTAATTTCATAATTTAGGAGTTTCAATATGATTGTTTACTTGTAGATTATGTCAACAAGCGCAGATGCCTGAAAAATTTGCCCCGTGGAAGTGTCGACAAACCGCCATCATTTAAAACCGGTCCAAAGCAAACAGGCGCGTTTGAATAGGCTCCAAAAGAGGAAAACGGAGCAACTCACAAATCGTGTTACTACTGTTACCACACAAAACACAGGCCCGTCAAGCACCGGACAACCTGAGATGGAAGCAGCTAATGCTCTGTTAGAGTTGCACAATATGCAGATTGGCAGTAATAAACTGCATGAAGACAAAGCGGAGCAAGTGAACACATTTGTAGATAGGTAAGTGGTTGAAGTTTGACATTGCCGATATTATAAATAATGAATATAGGGTTAAAATGTTGTAGAGGTATAAATAATTTAGCCCTTTTTATCGTAATTGTTGATGTGGTGTCGAAACTATCACTGTCGTCAACAAAGTTCTGCATTAGAAAGCAGGTTTTATTAACTACAATAAAAATTAAATTGGGGCTTACATTTAGATTTTTGGCAATTCTTTTAATGTATTCAGGTTTCAATATGATTGTTTACTTGTACCGAACAACCCGAGATGGAAGCAGCTAATGCTCTGTTAGAGTTGCACAATATGCATATTGGCAGTAATAAACTGCATGAAGACAAAGCGGAGCAAGTGAACACATTTGTAGATAAGTGGTTGAAGTTTGACATTGCCGATATTATAAATATTGAATATAGGGTAAATGTTGTACAGGCATAAATAATTTAGCCCTTTTTAACGTAATTGTTGATGTGGTCTCTAAACTATCACCGTCGTGAACAAAGTTCTGCATTAGAAAGCAGGTTTTATTAACTACAATGAAAATTAAATTGGGGCTTACATTTAGATTTTTGTAAAAATTGGAGGTTAGCAGGTTAGGTTTTGCATCAGTTTTGACCAAGAACACTATACTAAGGAGATGCAACTTCCTATGACGGCTGTATATAAAAGCGGCCCCTATGCCGGGGATAGCAGTCGCGGCACTGTTGACAGCGTGTAACTACTTCGGTCATTTTCGTTTGTTTTCGCTGCTGTTCAAGAGTTGGAAGCGAGCTAAATTAACCTGTAATCCCGGTTAAAAGTCAGTTTACGGTTGTTAATCCAATGGAGTGTATTTCAAGTGTGTTATTAATTGTTAAAACATGGTCCGAATTTCCAGCTACACTCAGTAAATATTAGACATTGACAGTTCACGAGTTTTGTGAATGAATAAAGCTACACCACGACCGCCTTATTTGTCAACTTTTAGCGGTTCGCTTCGAAACGGGAGTTGCGTCTCCTTAGTATAGTCTTCTTGGTTTTGACACAGACCGATGCAAAACCTAACCTGCTAACATCGAATTTGACATAGACTTACAGTGCCACCAACATATTATTCTGCTGCATAATGTCACATTTTACTGACGTTTGAATAAAAATACATTTCTATCGTGCAAAAAACCTCATGAGCATCACGAACGTTATGGAATTACCAATCTCAGACAATAATTGGAGTCGTCGCTTCACTCCTCCAAACAATTGTCTTTCATCGGTAAAATGTCCTTACCGTTCTTAATATTTAATATACTCTATAGGAAGTATAAATTGAATGACAGAAATAATAATGATAAATGGCTACAAAATCGTTGATATTTTAACTTTCTCTTATGGCAAATAGTATTTAAACGTTTTCTAAGTCATGGAATTGCCATGTTTCGTACAATTTTAGGCAACCTCTATATAAAAATGTTTATTGCAAGCAAAATAGTAATTGTTTTATTGAATTAAAAGTGTCACTTTGTTTGACAAGCAATTATTTTAATTATATATTAACTCAAAAATTGCAAGTCAAACAGAGCCACTTTTAATCCAAATAATGCATACTATTTTTTGTGCAACCTAGAAAAGTAAAAATTCAAAATTTTAGATTGCTTTTGACGTTACTCATTTAAAAACCATTATGACAAGTGCATCCATAGACGACCAGTTAGACCGTAATTTTAGTTCATAGGAAATATAGGCTATTTACGTTACAAGTATGAAGTTAAGGACTTCTTTTGGGTGAACCGCAGTGTACGGTAATGCGAGCGATGTACATAAAGAAGGCCAACCTTAATGACACATTGGAATTGTATATATATATATATATTTATTTTTATAATTAATAATAAAATAATAAGTACATTTTATTGTTACTCTTTTCTCACTTGGGTGTTATCCTGTAATAAAATAATTTTTAGGTAATTTAATACCAGTAGAATTGTTCTGCAAATTGAGAAATAAGATTGAGATGACAAATTGCAATAAAATTGGGAATTAATTAAATTGCTCAATTTATTTAAAGTAGTGATATTTAATAAAACATTATTTTTAATATTAAGAACTAAAGTAAATACTTACAATTAAGAAAGGTTTTTGAATATGTACTTTGTAAATGCGATTATATTAATTATCGTTATGAGGCGGCAGTATTATAGTACCTTTGAAAGAGGTTTTAGTAAAGTTTTCGAAAATTAATTTGGAAGGATTCCAGAAAATCAGACTGATTTACAGTTATCAATTGAAAAAAAATGCAATAATACTAGCAGTCTTTTTTAAATCTCGTGGGTAGAATATGTTCAGGAAATTTATTGACAAATATAAATGTGTAATAACATTAGTTAAGCCAATTAGGTATTTTTTTTGTAGAAAAAGTAAGTAATATGATGGACATTTTACTTACCATGTTGATTCACACGCCACTTATAAGAACAAGACACCAAGCTAAATAAACAATATACCAAGACAAAATTACAAGAGCGACTGAACACCAAGAACTTTAAGCAATAATGTTGCTGATATCAGGTAGTTTTACAGGTGGGGTTGATTACCTGAGTTTTTGGAATAGGAAGTAGACACTTAAATACGTTTACAAATTATCCATCATAACTAAAGCTGATATTATATGGCAAATGCATATTTTGTATAATTGATAAACCGGATAAACTTTTCGCATATGTATACTAATTATGTGAAAACAAATTGTTTAAGCCAAGTTTCACTTTGCATATTTTGCATATTTATACGTTTTTGAGCATACTTTCTGGATTTTGCATATTTGGTTATATTTAGCAATAATTTGTAATGTATGAACTTTTAAAGATTTTTTTGTTAAATTTACTATTTCATGAAATTTATTAATTAAATGTTTGTGTGCAATTGAGATATATACTTTCACTTTCTGCCGCTGGAGTGCAGTGCGCATATCGAAATAAGCAGAGGAAAGGGAGAGTCCCTATTAAAATCTTTGACTATATCAACATAGACTGCCAGATACCCCCACTTTTCCCATAGAAGCAATGTATAAAGAATCAGACAATATAGAATCCACTTCAAGAGTGTTGGGTGAATAATAGTCTGGCGGGGTTACGGGAAATCTCATTTTTATGTTGATTACAACCTGAAGTTGGCGTTGGCAGTCCATGTTTATATGGCCAAACGTTAAAACGAATGTCGTCTTTGAATAAATATTAGGGAATTAAATAAACTCATACAAAATAATTAAAATTTTTACATTATTTAGAATACTCCTACCTATTTTCAAAATAAAATGAGGAGCATATTATGTGCATATATTATAACTTTGGGTGCATATACTCAACAAAATATATGCATATATATGCGCATATTTTCGTACATTTGAGTGCATATAATTATCAGCTTTAATCATAACAATAAAACATAATATTTCCTTTATATTTGGGATATTCCAAAAGCAAATAAGTACTTATTTGTCCCTATTTTCAGAAAGTTGTAGGTTTGTCTAAATATAGTGCTTTTAGATATCAGCGAACGGAGGATATAAGATGGGGAATAAAGAAATAAAAATAGTGTGCTACGCCTAGTGATGTGGGTCGGGTAAATACCCAGTGGGTACGGTATTTATAAATGGGTATTTACCTGGGTATTTACCCCTGCCTCGGGTAAATACCTAAACACTGGGTATTATCAATGTGTAATATTTAGAAAGCTAAGCTAAACTTTTACTCACATCATAATGTTATCTTAATAAATAAACTACATATAAATGCACTGGAATATTTTATGTAAAATAACAATTTAAATGTAACATTGAATAAGCTTTCACCCAGGTAAATTACTCATTTATCGGGAAAGAACATTGGCTGCCGAAGTTTGTGGAAATAAACAGTTAGGACGCAATAAATTGCGCCTGTTAGAGATTACAAAAACATTGTGACGGCTCTGACTCCATTTAAAAAAATGAACATAACATTAATTTGAAGAAATAATCCTTATAATTATTAACATTAATATAGGTATACTGATAGACATATTACGAAACAATCTTAATAAGGCAAAAAATATCACAAAATAATATAAACAACGCTGTATACCGATGGGACCATAAGTATGCAACAGAAATAAGATAGCATGAGCAAAACACATAATACTTGAATAAGAGATACCGTAAAAAAGTTATTTTAGTAGGCATATTTTGTTGACATATGCCATAATTAAAATGAACATCAAGTTTACTCAAATATTTGTTTGTATGTTCATCTCTTTCTTATTCAATCATTGAATTCTGTTTCTTCTTCATCTATCTCATTGCTGTTGTATACAGGTTGCCTAAAATTATATGGAACATGGCAATTCCATGAGTTGGAAAAGATTCAAATACTAATTACCATAAGAGTAACCGAAATAGAAAATGCAATAATTACTTTGGTAGCTAGGCAACAAGTAGGTATAATAGCTACTTGTTGCCTAGCTACCAAAGTATTTATTGCATTTTCCATTTCGGTTACTCTTATGGTAATTAGTATTTGAATCTTTTCCAACTCATGGAATTGCATGTTCCGTACAATTTTAGGCAAAACCTGTATAATTATGTCCCCATCTGTATTTGGGGCAGTAAATGTTCTCAGTTCAGCTATTTTCTTAAACATTTTTATAAAATTCGAATAGGGTACCTTCAGTTATGAATCAATTATACTCATTAGATAGATACATTAGATTATAATATTTGTAAATGAGTCTATAAATATTCGCTTAAATACCCATTTTGGGTATTTACCCGGATAAATACCCCAGGTATTTACCCTAAAAATAAATACCCGGGTAATTTACATCACTAGCTACGCCGATGATGCCGTGCTCCTGGCAGAAAATGAAAATGACCTTGCAACGACTATTGTTTAGGTTCAAACAGCAGCGGAAGAATTTAACATGAGAGTATCAACAGAAAAAACAAAATCATTGACTATCTCGAAAGAACCTCTTCGATGTAACTTGGCCGTTGATAATAATATGATTGAACAAGTTATGAACTTTAACTACCTAGGTGTACACACATCTAGCATGAGAAACCTAAACGAGGAAGTTCGCAATCAAGCAATGAAAGCGGCTGCGATATCAGGCTACCTACGAGACGTGATATGGACAAATAAGCACATGTCGGTTGAAAGTAAAGTACAGATCTATAAAACCTGCGTCAGACCCATCTTAACTTATGCCGCCGAAACCAGAGCTAAAACAGCCAAGAAGAAGAAGAAGAAGAAGATATTAGCAAATTCCAGGAATTTAGTTTTTGGAAACTGTCCCAGTGACATTTCCACTAATTCAATTTACAGCATTGTAACAATAATTATTATCATTTAATACTGAACAGAAAAATCTGGTGTGATACACGCACACAACTTCCTTTTACAGTGATCTTATAATTAGTCAAAAATTTGATTTTAAAGTTTTAAGCATTGGTCAAAAATTTTCAAAAATTACAAATTGTACAAAAACGGTGCAAAATAAAGCGTTAGGTGAAGAGACAAATTTTCTCTATAATTTTAAGCTGAATTCAAAAATGTAATAATATACCGGGTCTTCTATTTAAAATAGGAGTTAATAAATTTTTTTTTTAAAAACAAAAGAAACCCATTTTAGAGGTGTTCAACTGGAAAATCACCTATCTCACATCAATACACGTTAAAAATGTAATACAAATGAGAAGTTTGAAAAAAATCGTTAGAACCGTTTTTGAATAAATAAAAAAAAACTGAAAAATCACAAGAGTAAACACCTACTTCCAGTTATGCGATTTTTTTCAAAAGCTTGCTGTCGCATCTACATAGTACACAAAACTTATATATAAAGTTTCAACCCCATACCTCTTTTCGTTTTTGAGATATTCTGTTCACAGACAGACACTCACACAGACACACACACACACAGACAGACCCTCACACAGACACACACACACACACACAGACAGACCAATAAAAAAATATATGTTTTTTGGGTTCAGGAGACTCTGAAACGTGAAGATCTGTTGAAAACTCAATTTCGAATTTTTGGGGTGAATCCAATACTTCCTTTATTGTAAAAGGAAGTAAAAAAAAAAAAGAAGACACTATTCAATTCAGCAGTATCGGCTGTATCCAATATGTAGGAAAGTGGCCTGAAGGCTATCCAAAAATTTTCAATCTCTAGCGTGCTTTTAAAACTTTCTTTAGTGCAACAAAAGTTATTAGATTCGTCCTACATTTTAAATGCGGCATATGCCGCGGGCTTCAGCTAGTGACGAAATAAACTAGATGTTGAGAGGTAGTCTACGAATTCACGGATCGGATTAACTCGATTAGCTTCTGAGTAATCTAGGTAATCCATATATACCCAAATGGGGTGGATATGTAATGAAATGGGGTAATAAAATGCACATCTTTCCTATAAATGACTTAATGGAAAATTAAAAAGTTAAAGGTCACATGTTTTGAAGTATCCTAAATCAAGAAAAACTCTGCAATCCGTCAAGAAGACGTGGTTGTACCAGGAACTAAGGAAATGTGTCACTGTAACTGTAACTGTATCATGTCCAGATCCATTTGGTTCTGTGGGAAGGCCAATTGTCAGTTCTACAGGCTGACCAACCTCATAAGCATTATCGTCCTCTTTTTCTTCTTCGTTAGTCTTGTGTCGCCCATCCCTAGGCATGGCTCCTGCCATTTGTCGTCACTGGTTTAGATCGTGGGTGTTTCTCAAGTGCTGACGTTAACTACTACAATTGTCAAAAATGGCAACTAAAAGCAAAGAGTCATAACCAACCTATATGTAATCAAAGATGGAAGAGTTGCATACAAAGATGTATTAAAAGTCAAACAGAAAACATTGTTAAACTCAAGACCAGTAGAAGATGTAAATAAAACAATATTGAAAGCTCCTATTGACGGTGGAAATAGAAATTGTCAAAAAAGAAAAGGAGGAAAATATTAGTGATCACACCAAGGACATGCTAAAATATCTTACCTTCTCCTTTGTTTTTTTAGCCCTCATTAATCCAGAATTAATGGGCTCTCCAGTTTTTATTTTGGACGATGCTTCTCCAATTCTTAATTTATTGCTCCATATCTTTGACTTGGTGCCTGACCAGAGAATTTTCTACTGCCTTTATAAGCCGTGTCTCTTTTCTAATACAGACGTTTCCGTTTGTGTATTTTAGAGCAATGGCCATCATTTGCAGTCCCATGGTTCTTTGTACTTTAGAAATCACATTCACGTTTACCTTTGTCGTCGTCCCTGTTTGTACCCTGTATGTAAAATAAATAAAACAAGGAAAAGTGACACAATGTAATAAGTAGAAATTGATAAAACCATACGAAAGAAGATAAAGGAGGGTTTGAAGAAATTTAACCATCAAAAGGTCAAAAACGAGCTACACTCTAGAATAAATTTACGACAGGTACTCAATCAAAAGTGCATATAGCTGGCTTCAGTGGGACACAGGCGCGGTTCTATTGTAAAACCGTAGGTGATTCAGTATTCAGGGAGAACGTAGAAGGTAGATAAGTATTATTTGCCGGGCCCCGCTGGATTAGCAGCTCTCGCCCCGGAGATGATTGAAAGCCCCTAACCCAAGCAAACACATTGTACACATAATAACGTATATTGAACAGACAGGACTACAAGGCAAATTATTCGGCGGTAGTCGGAGCTAACTGCTATTCAATTTGTTACTATCTGAGAAAATGGTACTAAATCAAGGCCACGGTTACACACCTATTAGGTTGGTCACAATCTAACTTGTATATTGAAAATGTTCAAGGTTTTTCCTAAAGAGTGGAGAGGGGAGGACAACATAACCATAACAATAGTATCTGGCTTATGTGTACTTATAAATGTAGGTACGCTCTAGCTACTATAAAAAGAGGTATAAAGATGTAGGAACCACAAGATCTGTAGATTCTATCTAAAAACGACAATAATTATAACTAAATGCAGGTCAAAGATAGCAAAACGAAGAAGGTAAAGCGAGTCTGCAGCTTGAAGTAGTGTAATTCAGAGGTTCCCTGAAAATTTATCTGACGCGACGGGAGGGCTTTTTGTAGACCTGGGGCACGATTGACCCAGACGAATGGTTGCCTAAATAACAGAGATGCGGAAATTTGACCCTGAACGTTAACCCATGGTCATTTTCACCTAGAAAGGCCAAGAATATGCAACGGCCTCGTATGTATTGTTGTGGGTATGCGAGAATCCAACCACAATCAATTGTTGGAGCCGGTGGCACTTACTCTACAATCGAGAGACCGCAAAGCATGTTTGAACAATTCGAAGTTTAGTATAAAGCCTGTTAAAGACAAAACTAATAAATTATACTGCGTTCGTACAATGTGTAAAAAAACATCTCCAGCACTCGCACGTCTGGCAAGAAAATGAGACGAGTTATTTATAAAGCCATAGAAAAATGCATGAGGAAAAAATCATACCAATTCGCTTCGGGAGTAACGGACGAAGTATAGTTCTTAAGAGACGAATTCTTAGGTAATATGAGAAATTTATAGAATTTTACAGTTGAGAAGATTACAGAAAAACCTCAGGTTGGATAGAAATGAAAGAAGATGCACCAGTAAAGATCATAAAAGAAGTGAAGAAACAAAAATTAGGAACGAATACAGAAGAGCTGTGTTTGATTCACACAGATGCGTGCATCAAAACCTTTTTGATTATAATTAATCACGTAATTCAAGTAATAACTGTTTTATCTCATTCAAAGGTCGTGGTAAAGCCAAATTTGCATCTTGCCGTATTTGTTTGCCTCTGTTAATGTTGGAAAGGAATTTGTAAGCTTCCCTTAATGGCTTTAAAGCGGATGGATACATTTTCTACTAGAACTTAAGCCGACTTAGCATATTTGGGAATCATGGGTTTATGGATTTCGTTCAATTGCCTCATTGAGAGAGCTTAGCATTAAGGTTTCTTAGAATAAGCATTTTTCCTAAATAACGTGCGATGCTCCGATTGGCTACGCAGGATCGCCTCAGCCAATAGTGTTTGAGCTTGCCCCTCCTTGAATTGGCGAGTTCGTCTCGCTGTAAATTCAGAGTGAGTTAGATTCAGATCCTCGAGGAAGCAAGTTCAGCTATGCTTTGTGCTAGTTTGCGTTTCGGTCTAACTCCCTGGTAAAGTCGTTTCCAGGTTGTTTTGTGTTACGGTTACGCGCAATTCGCTATTTTCGCGTGGCCAATCCAAGCGTGTCACAACAGTTGAAGCTTTTGTAAAAAACCATCGGTCCATCAGTGACGTTTGTAATCGTTGTTACTCAATATACTCGTGTTTGTTAAGTCTTGTTTCACTCCAACAACTAACTGAACCCAAGTTAGGGTTATTAAGTGGCAGTTCCCGGCAATCCCATTGAACCGGAACTCGCAGTGGATTAATTGGGGGCCCCATTCGTGGAAGCCTCTTATCAAGTTAATCGTACAAAAAACATTGGTCCTTCGAGCCGGATGTGGAAGAAGCTAAAAAACGCGAGTGTACAAGTTTCCAGTAGCTGGTGGATGCAATTGCTCCAACATCGTTTCGTCGGAGAGCGTCAAGAAGCTTCGCCAACACCAGGAAATTCAACCATCGAGAGCTTACACCGAGTCCAGGTCCCACGTCAAGCGGCAGCGATCGGCAGCGGGTTGGTTTTCTGTTCGTCAAGAAGTTACTACGTTCTCAAATCAAAAGTAAGTCCTTTTCCATTACACCTTCGTTTAGTGCTGTTTTTTGCTTGTGTCAGTCATGGTGGAAACTCGTTCGACATCAGCGGTCATGTCGGAAACTCGCACTTTAACCACTCGTTGCAAATTCATAAAAGCCCAAGTAGATCGTTTCAAAACTCTATTTCATAGAATTTCTTCGTCCAGCCCCGTGAAGGCTCACGAGGTCGGCAACTTGTCAGAAGAGTTTAGTTGTTTCCAAAATTTGTTGGATGAGTATAAGAAGTCAATGGAGGGCCTAATGGAGGCCGACGCTGAAAACTTTGATGAACTTTTCAATGAATTTGACTCTTTTATGACTCATTTTAGCGAGATTAGTAGCGCAGTAAAGGAATTCTTATCAAAAAATAAGATCAGTTCGGGTATAAAACCGAATGTAGGTCAAAATTCTTCGCAAAGTGGCCCTTCAGGAGAGCTCGCTGGATTAAGATTACCACCCTTAGATTTGCCTTCCTTTTCGGGGAAATTCGAGAATTGGGTTCAATTTCATGACTCCTTTACGTCGCTTATTCATAACAACGTTAATTTGACCAACGTTCAGAAATTTTACTATTTGATTTCTTCCCTTAAGGCAGAAGCTGCTAGTTCAATCTCGTCGTTAAAAGTTACCAACGATAACTATACCATTGCTTGGGACATTCTAGTCAAGCGATTTGAAAATAAGAAACTGATCGTAAAATCAAACATAAATGCGTTATTCAGTTTAGAGAACGTAAAAAAGGATTCACATTCGTCTGTTCAAAGGCTGCTCGATAGTGTAGTTAGAATTTTGGAAATTTTAAAGGCGTACGGGGAACCCACAGTCGACACCATACTAATACATATCATAGTTTCGAAGCTCAGCTCAGCAATGCAGACTGACTGGGAATTATGCAAACATGCCGGACAATTTCCTACTTTGCGAGAGTTGTTAGATTTTTTAGAGAGCAAAAGTCACTTATTAGGTTCGCTGGAAGCTGCGAAAATAGGTTCGAGTTTGGGAAATCAGGGATCCGAGCAAAAAAGTCATGCACGCGCTCATGTAGCCAGAGAGCAAGGTAATCACTCTTGTGATTTTTGCAAAAATAGTAATCATTCGATTAGCGCTTGCGAATCATTCTCAAAATTGTCGGTAAACGCTCGTATCGAAGAGGCGCGTCGTTTGAAATTATGCAACAATTGTCTCAAGCCCGGACATTTCGTGGTAAAATGCACATCGTCGAGATGCCGCGTATGCAGAAAAAAGCACCATACTTTACTGTGTTTGCGTCCAAAGCGCGACGCGCACGAAAATACTTCGTCGCCGCGTCCTGGACCGCCAGAATCCAGCAGTGACGCACGGGAGGTCGGGGCCGTCTCCCCGAGCGAGGCACCCGTCGCATCCGTTTCAGCAGCTTGTAGCCGTCCTGCAATCGCGGCGCCAGCGCAAGTTTTATTGTCCACGGTTAGCGTATTCGTAGAAGGATCCTCCGGGTCATTTTCCCGGGCAAAAGCTCTTTTGGACCCCGGATCCCAACTTAACTTAGTTAGCGCCGACTTGTGTCAAAATTTGAAAATTGAGAAACGAGGTAATATCACCTCACTGTCGGGTGTTGGTGCCAGGGCTCTGAACGCTGAATTCAGAGCAAACGTTCGAATCCGCTCCCGTAACGGGAAATACGAGGACATTTTGAGCTGTATTGTGTTAGACAAAATTACGGACCCTCTGCCGGCCCTTTCTTTCTCGTTGAGGGATTTGAAGATCCCACCAAACATTGTGCTAGCCGATTCAGATTGTAATACACCGGGAAAGATTGATCTCTTATTAGGCGCGAATGTCTTTTGGCAAGTGCTCTGTCAGGGACAGGTGAAATTGGGCCCAGCGAAGCCATTCTTAACAAAAACTCTTTTTGGTTGGGTTTTAGGCGGAAACATGAACATCGAAAATCGAGCGCTCATGCTTTCAAATAGAGTTCATTTAAGTGTAGCCGGCATCGAGCACGGCATTCAGAGATTTTGGGAAATCGAGGGGGCTTACGGTTCATCAGGCCGACTCTCTGCTGATGACAAATTTTGCGAAGACCATTTTCAATCGACTACGAAACGGGCGTCGTCGGAGCCGCGTAGGTTCATCGTGAGCATACCTTTCAGGAAAGATGCTCCATCGCTGGGAGACTCGCGCGGTATAGCGTTAAAGCGTTTCTATTCATTAGAAAACAAATTGTCAAAAAATCCCGAGTTGAAAACCGCGTATTCCGCATTTCTCAAAGAATACGAGTCGCTTGGTCACTTGAGCAAGGTGGACGACGAAGCGAGCCTTCCTCATCCTAGGTTTTATTTACCACATTTGCCAGTCATAAAGGAGGACAGTTCAACGACCAAACATCGCGTTGTTTTTGACGGCAGTTGTGCGTCCTCCTCCGGAGTATCGCTTAACGACCTTCAACATAAGGGCCCAGTGGTCCAGCAGTCGTTGTTTGCAATTCTTTGTCGCTTTAGGCAATTCAAGTACGTGCTGAAAGCAGATTGCGCCAAAATGTATAGGCAAATTCTCGTGGACCCCTCGCAGACGCAATACCAATTAATTTTATGGCGTGACGACAAAACCTCAGCGGTAAAATGCTTCAAATTATTAACGGTCACCTACGGTACTAAATCAGCCTCGTACCTAGCAACTAGGTGCTTGATACAAATCGCCCAGGAAATCGAAGCATCGCTTCCAGAGGCCTCATTAAGAATTAGCCGGGATTTTTATGTAGATGACCTACTGACTGGTTTTGAAAATAGGGCGGAAGCCATAAAAACGCAATTCGAAATTAGTAGCGCTTTGTCGGGGTACGGGTTTGAATTGCGAAAGTGGGCATCCAACGACAGTGAAGTAGCTAGCGCCATTGGTGTAGATCGCGGCAGCATGGAGCCCATTTCTTTGACGGAAGACGCCACGGAGAAAACTCTCGGCATTTTTTGGGATACTCGGCGGGACGTGCTAAGTTACAGAGTAAACCCTAGCTGTTGCAAATCAGTTACCAAGCGGGCTATACTCTCTAGTATGGCTCAAATATTCGATCCCTTGGGACTACTTGGTCCAAGCGTTCTAACTTTGAAACTTCTCGTGCAACGGCTTTGGCAGTTGAAGTTGTCATGGGACGAAACGGTGCCCATGGAGATGCGCTCCAGATACGACGAACTCCATTCTTCATTACGCTCTTTGGGCTCGTTGGCAATTCCGAGACGGGTAATTTGCGATGACATAAATTCGATAGATCTCCACGGATTTGCGGACGCGAGTTCTGTAGCCTACGGGTGCGCCGTGTATATACGTTGCGTTGACGCGCGCGGTAATGTCACCACCAATTTGCTTTGTGCTAAGTCAAGGGTCGCTCCATTAAAAACAATATCCTTGCCTCGTTTGGAGCTTTGCGCAGCCTTACTGTTGGCTCGTTTGATTAAAACTATACTCGATTCCTCCGCATTTAAATTTGACCGCGTGTACTATTGGTCGGACTCCACCATAACTCTGCACTGGATAAATAAGGATGCGAGTAATTGGAAGACGTTCGTCGCGAACCGGGTGTCCGAGATTCACGAACTAAGCAATAGGGAAGAATGGTTTCACGTGCGTACAAATTGCAACCCGTCCGATATAATTAGCAGGGGAATGTTACCCCAGGAGTTACTCAACTCACGCTTGTGGTGGCACGGGCCAGAATTTTTGTCACAGGCGGACTTAAAACCCCAGCCCGTTAAAATTGATTCGGGTGAGCTAGCAGCCCAAGAGTCGCGCCCAGTAGTGGCCACTCTTCACCATCGCGTCCCAGAGTTTGAACTTTTCAGGCGCTATTCCAGTTTTACAAAATTACAGCGCGTAGTCGCGTACTGCCTGCGTCTCGCGAGAAACAGAAACACCGAAACGCGCTGGTCGGGACCTCCAGCCATTGACGAATTGGAGGACGCGACTCGCCGCCTGATCAAAATTGCCCAGGCGGAAGTCTTTTCCGGAGAAATAGCAGTTTTGTCTAAAAAAGCGCCATTGCCGAAAAATAGTGCGCTGCTTTCTCTAAACCCATTTCTGGACGATCAGGGCCTACTGCGCGTGGGCGGCCGTCTAGAAAACTCCAATCTAAGCTTTGATCAGAAACATCCCCTTTTGTTACCAGCTAGTCACCCTTTGTCGTTGCTAATCGTGAAGCAAGAGCATTTGCGGCTCTTGCATTGTGGACACTCGGTGTTACTGGCCTCATTGCGGGATAAGTTTTGGATCGTGAGAGCCAAAAACCTAATACGTAAAGTAATACACAATTGCGTGATATGCTTCCGGGCCAAGCCTAAGATGAATGAACACTTGATGGGATCACTACCCGAAGCTCGTGTCACACCCTCTCCCCCTTTCAGTAATTGCGGGATAGATTACGCGGGTCCCGTGTTTATAAAAAACAAATCCAGGCGAGGCGCGAAAGAAGTAAAGGCTTACGTAGCCCTATTTGTGTGTTTAGCCACGAAGGCTATTCATCTTGAACTCGTGGAAGACCTCACGACGGAGGCTTTCATCGCATCATTGAGGAGATTCATCTCCAGACGCGGTTTACCCTCCAACATATTTTCTGACAATGCTACCTGTTTCACCGGTGCCAGAAATCAGCTATCGGAATTAAAAAATATCCTGTCAGGCTCTAGTGAGCAATGCATAAGGGAAGAATTGTCGAAACATAACATTAAGTGGAATTTTATTCCGGCACGCTCTCCGCACTTTGGCGGCATTTGGGAAGCGGGGGTAAAGTCATTGAAATATTATTTAAGGCGAATATCTTGCAATGCAAAGTTAACTTTCGTTGAGTATTACACCATGCTGACTCAAGTGGAGGCGATACTAAATTCCCGTCCACTCTGTGTTCTCCCTACCGACGCCTCATTCCCCGAAGTCCTTACTCCTGCCCACTTCTTGATCGGTCGGAAGCTGACTTCGTTTCCGGAAGCCCAACTCCAGGGCATACCGGAAAATCGTCTCAGCCGCTATGGGCTGGTCCAGCGGCTGTCCCAGCAGTTTTGGGATCGCTGGTCCCGGGACTACCTCCACCTCCTGCAGCGCCGGCCTAAGTGGAAGTCCTCCAGCACGTCTCTAGCCCCCCAGGTGGGCGACGTGGTACTCGTCCACGACGAGGCATCTCCAAGCTACCGTTGGCCACTGGCAATCATTTCGGCCACATATCCAGGAGCGGATGGTGTTGTGCGTGTGGTGCAAGTGCGCGATTCCCGAGGGAATCTCCTGAAACGCTCGGTGCGTAAAGTGTACATCCTACCCAAAGACGATCATTGCGATCAAGGGCAATAAACATTGACTTTGCTCTTAGTTGGTAGTTTTCGCTAATTGAACATTTTGCTAGGTTTAGTTGTTTCTTTGCTTGTATTCATGCTAGTTGTAAGTTATCTGTAAGACTCTTGGATTATCATCTGTCATTAGTTCTTGTTATGCATTTGATTATTTTGTAGTGTTAGATTTCAGTTTAATTTTGGGATTTAATCACGTCGTGCCATAGTCGGCACTTCGGGGGCGGCATGTTTGATTCACACAGATGCGTGCATCAAAACCTTTTTGATTATAATTAATCACGTAATTCAAGTCATAACTGTTTTATCTCATTCAAAGGTCGTGGTAAAGCCAAATTTGCATCTTGCCGTATTTGTTTGCCTCTGTTAATATTGGAAAGGAATTTGTAAGCTTCCCTTAATGGCTTTAAAGCGGATGGATACATTTTCTACTAGAACTTAAGCCGACTTAGCATATTTGGGAATCATGGGTTTATGGATTTCGTTCAATTGCCTCATTGAGAGAGCTTAGCATTAAGGTTTCTTAGAATAAGCATTTTTCCTAAATAACGTGCGATGCTCCGATTGGCTACGCAGGATCGCCTCAGCCAATAGTGTTTGAGCTTGCCCCTCCTTGAATTGGCGAGTTCGTCTCGCTGTAAATTCAGAGTGAGTTAGATTCAGATCCTCGAGGAAGCAAGTTCAGCTATGCTTTGTGCTAGTTTGCGTTTCGGTCTAACTCCCTGGTAAAGTCGTTTCCAGGTTGTTTTGTGTTACGGTTACGCGCAATTCGCTATTTTCGCGTGGCCAATCCAAGCGTGTCACAACAGTTGAAGCTTTTGTAAAAAACCATCGGTCCATCAGTGACGTTTGTAATCGTTGTTACTCAATATACTCGTGTTTGTTAAGTCTTGTTTCACTCCAACAACTAACTGAACCCAAGTTAGGGTTATTAAGTGGCAGTTCCCGGCAATCCCATTGAACCGGAACTCGCAGTGGATTAATTGGGGGCCCCATTCGTGGAAGCCTCTTATCAAGTTAATCGTACAAAAAACAAGCTGTGAAAGATCATATAGAAAATAAAGACACAATGGTACAAATCCCTCCATTTACGCAAAAAAGGAGTTAGTAAAGCTCCTGAAGCAACTTATCTAGATAAGTAGAGAGAAGGTTGATACTATAAGGCAAAAGGTCGTCAATCTTCTAGACAATAACAGCAACTAGAAAACTAGGGATGCAGTCCACTGCATTTAGTCAAAAATAGACCGAAACTACGGAATAATTCATATCGAAGCAAATAAGGTGTTTTGAGGTGTGTTTTGGTGTCCTGAATAAAAGTAGCAAAAGTCCCGAGGATGGGGTTGTACGCTTAAAATTTGGCAACGCTGTAATGGGCTGAAATCTACGATAAAAATACATCAGAGCGAAAATAAAGGTAAGAAAATTGTCTAAAAAAAGATAGAGGGTCATTTTTTCGTAGAGGCGATCGTTTTTGTCAAAAAATCGACTGAAAGGTCATACTCCAAGAAAATATTTCATTTGTAGCCGTTTTATCACACGGACGCATAAAATGTGTAAAAAAAACCATTATTCTATTACAAGTACCGTGAGATCATTTAAAAACGGGATAGAGAGTGCCGTGGAATTTCTGTTTCAGATTCAAACTTTGGTTAACAGCCATTGGAAATGGCTAATAAAGGGTAAAATTTAAATCTATGTGGTGAATAAAAATGAAATATTAACAACTAATTAAGAGAAGCGAAGAATTAACTAAAGAAGATAGTTGGTATGTGCTAAAACCTAATGGATAGAAGAATTGTGCTATACAAGTGAATAATTGAGTCATATTGGGACAGTTTTATTTAGGAGAATACATTTGACATATAACATAAATCAAAATGGGATTACGTCAATTTATTTGTTATTGAGTGGAGCTTCCAAAACGGGTGTCATCGGAGAGAGAAGGTGCTTTCCAGGAAGTAGTTACTGTAGCAAATGGATGTCCAGGTTTGCTCTGTTGGCTGGTTGCTGTCAAGAATTGGTAATTTGCTAATGTTCGACAACGATTGGGACTGATGGTTTGTCTGTGAGCAGTGCATTGCAGAAAACTGCTTAAAAAGGTCGAGTTGCAGATCAAAATTAGGTTGCTGTCTTAAACGTTGTGTGAGGAAAATATTCAAGGTGGGTGTTTTCTTATCAAATCGTAACTAGAAAATGAATAAAGACATAAAAAGGTGAAATTAATTAAGAGACAAGAACTTAGTGTGTTATTTAATATTATTGTGTACCGTTCAAAAGATTGGACGTTTGTTATTAGAATTTTAAAACTGTTTTGACATTTGGTTGACATACGTTGTGACGTATGAGACAAATCACATTTGAAATATTAGAAAATCAATTTTTCAGAAACAAGTAACTAGATAAAAGAACCCCTGTAGAGTTTTCAGGAGCTATTTCAAAAAGTAGTTATTGGCATTATTATACAAAAGAGGGCAATTTATAAATTAAAATACTTAATCAAAATCAATATTTAAAAGTTCTGCACATTGAAAGGCACAGCCGTAATTCAGCTAGTGCAATAAAGGGAAGAAAAATACTAGAAATATTATAAAGGTTAAGATAGCTGATTGAGCTTGCCTTTGGTAATCCGACATCAAAAAAATACAAATTGTAAAGTCGACCAACCTTAGAAATGTCACAGGGATAAATGTTGAAATTTCAAAAGATGGGGTAGAGAGAGAGAGAGGTAGTATTTACCTGCGTATATATCTACCATCTAATAGGAAATTTTAGTTCTTACAGAAGAAACCGAAAGATTAGTGACGTTCACACCACCTCCGTGGTGGTTCAGCCATTGTATATATGTAGCAGTTTTTTCCAAACTAATAAGTCTGACGGGTCTTTTGGTCAATGATTGTATTAGAGGTACCCTTGAGAAGAACAATGTGTCATTCCAATACAAAGGTGACGCCAAGGAGTCTTTATACAGCAAATGCGCTTAGATAGAAATGACAACTCCCAAGCTTAACCAAAGTCACTATAATCCGAAATGAAATAAATATCTCAACTAAGTCAGAACTTAGTTTGCAGTAACGAAAATACACATAATCGTTGTATTATATTATATAAGCGAGTTTTTCACTGACTTACATTTTGCTAGTCGTCCTAGTTCAATTGCTTTTCTTCCATATTCATGCGTATTTCATCCATCCAGATTTTCTGTGGCCTCCTTCCCTTTCTTCGTTCTCTTGGCACCACTTTCAAATTTTCTGCTGTAGTATCTTCTTCCCCATTGGTCTTATATGCCCGTACCATAGTACCTAATTGTTTTTCTGCCACAGTGTCTGATATTTACTCTTTCATCCCCATTTCTTCTTGTTTCTGGTGTGGTGTAATCATTGTCAAAAGCACAATATTCAATAATACGGCACTTCTTCTGCTTCTTCTTTTATTACTTGTAATGTCTACTCCCAAATATAAGTACTTCATGACCTGCTCCACCACATTTCCCCCTACCTCTAACTTTTAAGTTTTAGCGATTGTCATAAACTTTGTTTTTATGTTTGAGACAGTCATATTAGAGCTTTTAAATGTTGTACATCCGCTTAACATACAATGTTTATATTCTCGTGACCCATTTGGTTTCTTGATTGATCTTTAACATCTCATTACAGCACATGGTCGATACAAAACTTACCTCTCATGGTCAAAATTGGGGTGACATAGCACAGCGTCTAAGCGTTGGTAAATATTGGAACCAAATTCCAGAAAATTGGTAGCTATTAGCGAAGACGCGCGCGCTCGCCACGACAAAGGCGGCCCAAGTCGGAAGGACGGTGCAGTTGATTCGAATATTCGTCAACAAAAGGCTCTAGCTCCAAATACGTTTTATTTGCATAAAACAGCTTTCCAAGTATCAGGTTATTCCTTCAGAAGAATCTAGCTCTAAATACGTTTCATTTGCGTAGAACATGCCCTCAAACCACACGCTAGTACTGTATTGATAAAAATATAAATCCACTTTTAGATCGATTATTCTTTAGAGCTATTGCGTAAAAATCAACCTACTAGCTAGTAGGTTCCAGTAAATATCTCCATTTGCTATTACCCTGAGTTTCAAGTGGTCATCTTCAAGATGGTTGCACTTACTTTTCTCCTCAGGTGTCTGACAGCGCTCTCAACCCGGACGCTGTCATCCAACTTCAGCACAGTGCAAGCTGCCAAGGTTAGGGCTATGTTTTGGAAAGTAATTCAGTGACTTTAAAGTGTCCGCTATACAATCTTTATGTTGTGTATTAAATAATTATCCACATTAGGATACTTGCTAGTTAACTAATTAAACCGGCACTTGTTGGTAGATGTAATTTGAAGTTAGACTGTATTTACAACGATCTTAGCTAGGTTGATACTTTTGCGTTATCTCGTGCAGATGTAACATAAGTAACATATCACGGTTTTTTGCTTCTGTCCTTTTCTTTTGTTGTAAAGCAACTAGTAGGAAACTTCACTAGTATACATCGAAGATAAGTTTCTGCTTGTAGAGAACCGCTGGTCATAGGTATTCTGAGCTGTCATAAACCCACCCGCGTCTCTATTGAAGCTGGCAGGGCCAAAATTGAGCAGGGCGAAATACTTTTTGGTGGCTGTTGCTGTCGAAAGCTATATTATGTATAAACAATCTTAAACCCGCCATGATATTAAAAATATGATACACTTATATGAAATAATTGAAGAAGATACTGAAAGGTTGAAGATATTGGACGAAGTTTCCAGTAATGAAATGCAAAACAGCATTATTGTTCTGAAATATATTGATGAGTTAATCAACGACGTAAAAAAGAAATATCTTAACATTATCCAGGGCAACTTGAGCGATAAAAAGCCCTACTATGGAAAATGCAAAAACCGAATCAGCATTACTGTTATGTGAAGGAAAAGCATTTATTCTTAGAGCGATTTCTAATCAGTTTTGTCGTATCCCGTGAGTCCTAGCTTGGTCATGTAGGAACTGTCTTTTACGGTTTGATTTTCTAATAATATTTCGGCCCGCTGTGGTGGTAAAAACGCTTATTTTTTTCTTTTGTCTTTCAATTAAACAACTTCCGGCAGTATTCGTATGAAAAAACTAGCTAGTCTTGCCTTTACAAAGTATTTTGGAGATTTTGTGGCTGCGCGCCTCTTAATTTTTCTCACTTCTTAGGTGTGAAATCTGGGAAATATGCCGTATCGGTGGATTTATATGGAGGCAAAAGCTTTGGTGTGCACGTCACGTTACCAATTTGTCTTTACGCATTTTAATTCTATTCTGATGGATGGATTTCGATAAGCCAGCACCTTGTCTGGAGGTTGAAGCACTAAGCCGTTTTACATCTGAAGTGAGTTTCCTGAAAGACGCTCCTCATCTGCATGCTAATGATGTTTTATTATTACATGTCTTTTAACAAATTTCACCGTTTCGTGTTTATAGCTGAAAGCTTTTCTTTTTGTATAAATTTTGAATTTCAGTATCTCGTTATTTATGGACGTGGCTATCTGGATTTCTCAGTTTATGAACTTGGTTGAGAGTATTGCCCCACTTTGACTTAGCTTTCGTGGTCTGTACGATTTGCTTACGTTGATAACTCAGTACCATCCATTACTAACACCATGATTGCGAACAAATATCACCTTAATTGCGGAGTACATATGTCCTTTGCTTGCTATAACAGGTTATATCTTTTTAAGGAGCTCGGGTCTGGTAAATGTAATTGTGAGGAATCTCCGTTTAATGTACATTCGCGGAATTAAAAATCCGGACACTTAAAATGATTCAGTGTATATCTTACTTTACTTTACTTATCACGTTACCTGGTGAAATTAGTCAAAGTCAAAATAATTACTCATATATGACAGCATGCCTCATTGTTTAACAGTCAGTTGCTAACCTAGGAACGCAAAGCCCAATTTACATTAACCAAAAATTGCAATAATCCTCTATAAGACTCGCCCGGATTTTTAATACCGCAACTGTATGTTGAGGTTACTATATCACCCTGTATTCTACATCTTCCAAATTAAGTTGGCGAATTGTTGGACTAAGAAATTGGTGGTGCCTGTATTAGGTTTTTATTATTTTAGTGTTAACCCACCCATCTTCCGGAGTAAATCAGCTAGCTTTTTGAACACAATTGGTTACGGACTGTTTTGGATATTCACAGCTCGGTATCTGGCCTACCTTGAAGTTTTACAAGGTTATCAATTGTTTATTATAGTTCTATTGCATAGTACAGAGTTCAGCAGTCATAAAACTGAACATTTTAAAAATATTTTTGTGACAAATAATTTGAGAGGTATTCTTTCGTGCCCATCGTTACTCCAATAAAAAAGGAGAAACTGAAAGGCTTCCTTTTATTTTAACATCCAGCGGGGAGAAACGCCTTATATATAAAATGGAACAGATAAAAAGTAAAAAAGAAATAGGAAGACGCTAAAAGGTGCCAAAGAATATAGGCAAACTCGATAAAGAGACGAGGACTGCCATTGCAAGAAACGTAAAGCCCCAGAAAATTCACGATCAATCAGCAACAAAGCTTCGAAAACAGTTCTAAGAAAGCTAACATTACTTCAGCCACAAAGATACGGGGCATTCCCGATGAATCATTAAAATTAACAACCGTTTAAAGCATCTATCATGTATGATGAATATTGCCTCATTGTTTAACTGTCAATTGCTAACCTAGAAACGCAAATCTCAATTAATATTAACCAAAAATTGCAAAAATCCTCTATAAGACTCGCCCGGATTTTTAATTCCGCGACTGTACGTTGAGGTTACTGTATCCCCTGTATTCTACATCTTCCAACTTAGATTGGCGAATTGTTGAACTAAGAAGTTGGTGGTACCTGTATTAGGTTTTTACTAGCAACCCAGTGAGACAAATGTCTCATTGAAAAAAACAAAAAAGACCGTTTTTCAAATAGAACGCGTATTAAATAAAAACTGTACCCAGACCTGGAAGGTGTCAAAGTGGTACGCCGCATCGGAACATTCTGGAAGCTGTCAAAGTGGTTGCCTAACCGATCGAGGTTTTAAAGCGCAGAGGGTCGCAGCTCCGTTTGGCTGCTGAAACAGCGTACTGACACTTCCGGTTTTCGAGAAATCACGTGATTTCTCGAAAACCGGAAATGTCACGTGACTGAAATTCGGTTCCTGACCTGACATGACCATTCCAAACATATAACTTTCATAACTTTTTTTCTCTATCTCTTACGGTTTGGCTGCTGAAATAGCGTCCCGGACAGACAAAACAGCGTCCCGGACAGACAAGTCTATTAGATAAAGGACTAGCAGTCCAGTGAGACAAATGTCTCATTTAAAAAAATTAAAAAGACCGTTTTTCAAATAGAACGCGTATTAAATAAAACCTGTACCCAGACCTGGAAGGTGTCAAAGTGGTTGCCTAACCGATCGAGGTTTGAAGGCGCAGAGGGCATCGGAACATTCTGGAAGCTGTCAAAGTAGTTGCCTAACCGATCGACGTTTTAAGGCGCAGAGGGTCGCAGTTCCGTTTGGCTGCTGAAACAGTTTTTATTTAATACGCGTTCTATTTGAAAAACGGCCTTTTTTGTGATTTCTCGAAAACCGGAAGTGTTACGTGACTGAAATTCGGTTCCTGACCTGACATGACCATTCCAAACATATAACTTTCATAACTTTTTTCTCTATCTCTTACGGTTTGGCTGCTGAAACAGCGTTCCGAACAGACAAAACGGCGTCCCAGACAGACACCTCTATTAGATAAAGGTTTATTTTAGTGTTAACTCACCCATCTTCCGAAGTAAATCAGCTAGCTTTTTGAACACAATTGGTTACAAACTGTTTTGGATATTCACAGCTCGCTATCTCGCTTATCTTGAAGTTTTACAAGGTTATCAATTGTTTATTATAGTTCTATTGCATTGTACAGCGTTCAGCAGTCATAAAACTGAACATTTTCAAAATATTTTTGTGGAAAATAATTTGAGAGGTATTCTTTCGAGCCCATCGTTACTCCAATAAAAAATGAGAAACTGAAAGACTTCTTTTTATTTTAACATCCAGCGGGGAGAAGCGCCTTATACATAAAATGGTAAAAAGGGAAAAAGAAATAAGAAGACGCTAAAAAGTGCCAAAGAATAGAGGCAAACTCGATAAAGAGACGAGGACTGCTATTACAAGAAACGTAAAGCTCCAGAAAATTCACGATCAATCAGCAAAAAGCTTCGAAAACAGTTCTAAGAAAGCTAACATTACTTCAGGCACAAAGATACGGGGCATTCCCGATGAATCATTAAAATTAACAACCGTTTAAAGCATCTATCATGTATGATGAATATTGGTTTATGAATAAGAATGTACTATGGTTGTACGAGAAACATGACCAGTCTGAGTTACGTTTTTAGGTAGCAATTCTTGTAACAGAAATTATCACCTTAGAAAGTTTGAGCTGCATATGCATAAATCAACTTCAAAAGCTTTTGAATGTCTCACTTGTTTAAATAAAAACGTAGATATATAAAAATTTATTTATGTATTTTATATTTGCTCATATATTTCAAAGAATAAACAAATTTTTTGTAATAATTTATTGCAATAAAAGCCTTTTATATAAAGCAAATACTAACTAGTAATTAAGATTAAATATATATTAGGATTCAGCGCCAGCGTAGCTCAATGGTTAGAGCATCGGACTGCTTTGCGGAAGTCTGGAGTTCAAATCCCAGATGGATGCCTGGCGGGCGGCCTACCCAGTCGCTTTAAATAATTGGAAACCTGCGTTCGAAAGAATAAGGTGTAATAATGCGGTTGTCTAATACGTGATGCTCACCACATGACCACGTGTCATGAATTTGACACACGACAGCCAGGTGTGAAAGCGAAGATACGGAAGCTCTGACCTTCCGCCTTGCAGGCCAAGCTCCTTCATGGGGTGTTAATGCCTCACCATTATTATATATTAAGATTAGTAGCTGGCAAACAACGAAAAATGATAATCACTGTCAAATGGTAGCTGCAATATCAAGCCTTATCTACCAGGTAGCCAAATAAGTTCGTGCGTTTTTTATGATAAAATATAAATATTTATTAATATACAATAATACACTATTATTCATCGAAGTAATTACCATCATACTCAATGACCTTTTGCAAATGTGACATTAATTTTTGTATGCCGGTATTGTAGAACTCTATGGATTTTGAATAAAAAAATTGACGGACTGCATTTATTACATCGACTCGAGTTTTGCACTGCCTATGCCTCATACAGTTGTAACGAGACAAAAAAAGGTGGTAATCACTTGGCGAAATGTCAGGACAGTATGGAGGGTGGGGCAACGTTTCTCAGCCAAGTTCGGAAATGTTTTCCCGGGTCACTCTTGCGGTATGCGGCCTGGCGTTATCCTGTAAGAATACCACTTTTTTTCGATTGATTAGAGAAGGCTGTTTTTGGATAAGTACTACTTGTACTCGCTAAATCTGTTCACAATACAAGTTAGCAGTGATGGTTTGACCCGTTTCCAAAAACTCATAATGGACAATTTCGGTTGCTGTCCACCAAACACACAATAAAATATTGTTTGCGTGCAAGGAAGCCTTGGGAGTGTGTGGTACCGAATCAGTAGGCGACTACCAATGATACAAACGCTTAGGATTTGAGTACAATATTAACTTTTCGTCGCAGGTTAATAGCCGATCAAGAAAAGGTTCATTATCGTTGCGTGAAATGTTTGCCGAACAAATGGTAAGACGACTTAATTTGTTATCATTTGACAATTCATGTGGGACCCATTTGCTTAACTTCCAAGTCTTTCCTAGCTGAGGAAGGTGCAAACGAATGGTTTCATCACTCACATTGAACCTTTCTGCAAGCTCTATGCACGTTGTCCTGGAATTTTCCTCCACAACCTGTTGAATATCCTCTCCAGCTGAGATCTCCTGAAAAAAAAATCTTGAACCACTTCTGTGCTGTTCGATCACTTACAGCATCATCTCCGAATGCGGTACATATTTTTCTGGCAGCCACTGCAACTTTGGTATCGAGTTTGTACTCATACAGTAAACAACCTCGAATTGAAGTTTTATCCGTTGCCATTTTCAACTATTTAAAACTAGGAATTAAACGATTGTCACCAAATGTGTATGTATCTGATAAAAGAAGGATTCATACTAAAGTAGATGACAGATAACAAACAAGTGCTATCGCCTAACAACGTAAAAATATTCATGGCACTCTGCTGTATACAAAAACCGCACGAACTTATTTAGTTACCTGTACTTGAAGATTTTTTATTGAAATTAGTAATTATCTGGAATATTTATAAACATTGCTGACACGCACTCTTATATTTTATACGTATTGAAGGCACTTATATAGGGGGTTGGGAGCTAATTAGTTTTTTTCCTGGATTTAGATCGGTTCTCATGCATAAATTTACAGGCTCGCGAACCACCCTAACGCCTATTCAATATAAGCGCTGTGGATCAGGAACACGACAAAAGGAGAAAGGAAGGCTGTCGGCAGGCCCTTTCATGTAGCAAGGTCACATACACTCATTCGTAAATACAATAGAGCCAAATTCGGCAATCAGGCATACAAACAAGAATACACAGGCATTACGACATTTAGCAGTATATGTTCGGAGTGACTGTAGTTACAGGGCGCCAGTAAAGTCCTGCAATACGGATGCTTACAACCTCTAGTGCCTATTAGCCGAACGCTAACTAGACCAATGAGCTACAACTCATATTACTGTGATATGCATCTGGGGTTGCAGCTCCCGCAAAACACTGAAATGACAATGCATTTATGGGAACTGAGCATCCCAGGCTATCCAGATGCGTTTTCTGGAATCACTGATGAGCTAGGTGTTTATCAGGTCAAGGGTTACGGTCATATTGTCGACTGTCCACTATACCAGGTACGATAGTACTATTAGCGGTACACGGTCGGGCACCAACCCAACAATAAAAATAAGCAACGACCAATAAACCAAGAGAATCTATATCAACAACGAAATAGTGCAACTTAGCTGAATCATCGAAATGTATACAACGTCCACTGCAAAGCTACTCACGAAATAATTTATATTAATCCATGTAATTACCACAAGTCACTTCAAAAATCACATTAGAACCCCCGCAATGTAAAAATGCCACCATCACGACTGGTGTATCAAATTTCAAACCATTCACACATGAACGTTCTCTGCTAACTGACCGCCAATCCCGGAGTCCCTTAAAATAACTTCGGGCACCGTTCAATTCTAGAAATATGTATTTGGGACGTATTATATTTCAGGGATTGATTTACTCGTAATAATCATAGGAATATCACTGAATGTAAATATTATAGCGATATCATAACATTTTCGGTTAACTTTTAAAGCAGAGTCATATTAATTTTCTGTGAAATACAGGATTATAATATGCTTAAAAGGTCAATGGCTCTACCTCTTAACCTATTTGCTTTGATGTTGGTAGTTACAAAGCTGTTTCGCATCAGTTTTATTTTATCTTCAAACGACAGCTTAACCTTCTTTTTAGTAAATATTCTAGTTCATATTTCATTAGATCTTTATCAAGATTTTATTTTTTATGATAATATTATGCATCTGTTTGATTTCCTCATGATGTTCCCATTCGTTTTCTTAATTTTTAATTCTTGGAAATAGTTGCCACTACAGAAAAGCTTTAAACATCATGAGCATTTACTATCGTCAATGTATTTTCCAAGCAAACAAGGCGGAACTGTTCAAATCGCAGGCGAAAAACGTCCACATGTTTATAAACATCATATTCTAATGAATTTCAAACGGTTCGTCGTCCACCAAATATTTGCTTAACGTATTTGTGTTGTTGTGTATGCAAATTCGGAGGGGCGCGGACCCGCCCCGCTCTCATAGCAAACCGCAACTTGTTATACACAGCAACCAAGTCGTTACACTTTGCAGCAGCGTCAAGTGATAAATGCCCCATTAATTACTTTCAGCAAAATATGGATAATACTCTTCCGAAAATTAATGACTGCCGTAATAAATGGATTACTGCGAGCGGAACGCAACGAATGGCGAAGCAAAAAAGGCGGTTTTGAAGAGGTGGCGAAATCAAATCAGAAGAAAAAAATTGAAAGGTGCTTAAACTGCAGTAATTACAACCTTAGGTCGCCTCGTTATCTCTTTCCATTTTGGGCTTTTCGGATGTAAGAGCGGAATGAACGGTAAATAAACGAGGAAAAACCAATATCAATGGAAGGCGGCGACGATCGTAAAATTCCGGACAGATAAAGCTTTGACGAGCTCTTAATGCAACTAGAAATTTATTAACACTTGTTGCTTAAGCCTCTGCAGCCTCTGTAGACCCCAGGCTAGCAAACTGCGGCCCTAATTGCGTTACTCCAATTTCAATTGCGGAGATGGTTATTGCTGGAGCAACAATTACATTAGCGGAGAAATTGCACTTGTTCATCCATCATTCTTATCGGAAACTATTTTCTGTTCCGAGGACGCGCTTAAAGTGGAGGTTTTTAGCTTAATAAGCTTTTAAAAATAACACAAGTGCTTTAAAAATATTACTACCAATATTAGTAACTCTAGATCGTTTAGTTTTTCAAGCAGAATATTTCGAGAAGGCCAACCGGAAGTATAATGTTTACTCTTGTGATCTTTCAGTTTTTTCCGATTTTTTCAAAAACGGCTCTAACGATTTTGTTCAAACTTCACAGTTTTATTACAGTTTTAATGTGTATTGATGTGAAAGAGGCGATTTTCGATTTGAATACCTCTAAAATGGGATTGTTTTGTTTTCTTTCTATTTTTTTTTAACTCTTATTTTAAGCAAAACACCCGATATATTATTACATGTTTGAATTCAGCTTAAAATTTTAGAGAAAATTTGTCTTTTGAACTAACGCTCTATTTTGTACGGTGTCTGTAGAATTTGTGATTTTTGAAAAATTATGATAAATGCTTAAAACTTAAAAATCAAATTTTTGGCTAATTATAGGATCACGGTAAAAGGAAGTTGTGTGCGTATATTACACCAGATTTTTTGCATATTGATCTCTTGTAACTCGAAATTTAGTCGAACAGGACTTCGAAATTTACAACTGTCAAATTGACAATTCAGAGTTTCAATAAAATAGTTAAAAAAGTGTACTTTTTTAACGTTTTTTCGTTAAAAAAGTGATACTTTGTTCACGATTTTTTGTTTAAAAAGACGACTTTCGTGATCACTATGCAATAAATAATTTTTTTTGAAAACTGTCATCAAATGTTGACTTTGTCGTTATATTCTCAGTAAGCAAGGTGATTCTTTTTTGTCACTTAACTGCGAAATACTTTTATGTTCTAGAATGCAAAATTTTTTGGCGTTCTATAGAACATAAAAGAAAGGTCAAAAAATTTGTCATTTTTTAGGAACTTATTTGTGATTTTATTAATTAAATAACCTACATTAGTTTTTTATTAAGTAATTTAAAATTTCAATAGAACTAATAACTATTATAATCATGATTATAATTTATGTTGTACTACATGTAAATGGAAAGTGCCGATATTGCAGTGAGTTATATTTATACGTCGTTTTGACGTTTGTCAAACAATTCAGCAGGCCGTGGTTCAAACATAAATGACTTGTTTATGAAATATATAATTGTCAATTAACGTTGACAGTTACCTTATTTATTTTTTTTAATTCTCATCCTAGTTTTATTGCTGCAAATCATTGTTTGCATCTCGAATGCGAAATGCTTTTGCGTTCTCGAATGGGTATTTAAAGTAACTTCCATTCTTAAACGCAAAAGTAGCATTTCGCATTCTAGATACAAAAATAGCCATTTTTATTAATGCATGCTACCGTAGTTGATTGATCTACGTGTGCCACGCGACGAATTACGGATGAACAAAGAAGAAACGCAAGCAAGAAAAACAAGTATACAGCATTTTTTATCCTACTAAGTTAAATAGGTTGTAAATACAGGATGTCTGAAAATGAAGCATAAACTACACGGTGCCAAGTATTTTACTAGAGCTCTAAATATCCGCAATTAAAGTATTGTATGTTTTCTAGTAAGTTAAAACGATTGTATGTGTATAGCTATTTAATATTGTATTATATTTTTCAACCATACTTTTTAGTACTTTGTTATTACCTCACTCAATGCTAAATACTTATTATAGGGAGAGACTCAAATAAAAAAACAAATATTTAACCATTTTCATCATGATAATGACTGAAATTAAATTTTGTGGTGAAATCAATTTAATACTTTTTAATAATACTTCTATTTTTATTGTACATACAGGGTAAGGAAAGGGAAATATTTTGAGGATGTGTTCAGAAGTGTTACATTATCAAACTGCTTTAACAACACTCACGGATGAGCAAGTGCCGAATACTAATTATGTCCGGGAAACGTCCACACCCTGGAAATCGCTACAAAACAGGCTAAAGGCCACGGCTCGAATACGCTCAGGGATATGGGCGTGGTTCTAGAAACGGGACAGCACAGGGCAAACGGGTCGGTACGTGTAAGATGTTACAAAATTAATGGGCGCTACAAGATCCAATAGGGTGAACGGAACGCTTAACGGAAAGCCAAACGGAGTAGGATTCTCAATTACTAACTCTGGAGACAGAGGCGTAGCGACAAGCAAGCCAACCTACCTGCAACCCTTATTAACCATGTTCTGGCCTCACCTTACATCTATCTTTACCCAGTGACTCAGTCACCCTGTAAATAAACATGCACAGGAGCAAGGAAACATCATAAGTGATTTATAGTTAACGTATCTATTAGGCCTCATCACATGGCCGAAACTTTACAGCTGTGGCGACGTGGTCGACATGTACAACAATCTAGCAAATTATAAGGGGTAAATGCTAAAAGGAATAAGCCCAGCAGGGAGACGCCTTAACTAATAGCTAATACGCACAACTAAGGCAGGCACTAAGTTAAATTCCAATATATTTAAATGTCGGCTTTCGATAAAACAAGTTTATTACGCAAATACTAAATTTGTACATGAATGTACCAGGCTTGGATGAAGCGTCGGACAGCAAATGTGTGAGTATTAATTACAGTGCAAAGCCACCTTGCGTAAAACAAGTTTATTACACAGATGTTATATTTTTACGTGAGTGTACCAGGTTTGAATGAAGCGTCGGACGGCAAATATGTGAGTTTTAACTATATTTAGATTCAATAAAGCGCACACTACCTTAATTAGTAGATTGGGCTCAAAGCGTGGCGTTGCTTGTTGTAGGCGGGCGATGGTTATCGCTGTTACTGCTGTTGACGTGATGTAGGTGGAAGCAGCTGTGTCCAATAGATCCCCTGCATTATTCGCGGGACGAAATGTGCTCTGCCCCCTTGGCAATTACAAACATCGGCGTGTCCGGTAATTAGCTCACTCTGGAGAGTCTTTCCCAAAAAGACGGATTAATCAAGCCAACGGGCCTCCGTAATTAATGAGTGGCGTAAGCCAACAACGCGCACATAACAAGCACTGCACCCCGAAACACAACAGCCCACTCTCACCACTTGTCACGCACCGCCTGTCTCAAGAAAACCACAAGCCACAATTTTAGCCCAAGTTGCTGTCTCACGCGTGCCAGGTGTAGCCAATAGGAAAGCAGTAACTTCGCCCGATGACGACAAAAGTCGTCTCGGTGCGAGAGAGATCGACTGATGTTTTTAAAATTCAAGAAAGGTATCTCACTCGCTCCCATTTATTATGTTTCTGGAAAATATTGAAAACGAGAGTTGTTACAGGCGATGGGATAGCTAGCTGCAAATGCGACTGCATAGAGATTCGAGCGGAATGTCAGACTGTTAAATGAAGTCAAAAACCACGTGCGTGTTTGAATTTTTGTTTGATGGGAGAAGCTGTATTATAAGATAAAACATTACCGAAACGGACCCGATATACAGGCAGACTCGCCAACTTTGTACCAAAACTGCTCCAAATGGTTATGTAGCTATAGGAATTAAAGAAAAATAAAATGGCTTGACAGAAGGTCATAATAAGAAAGCTAAACCAATATGTTTCTGTTCCATTCTCAACCCTTATAGAGATATTAGAGGGGGGTTAAAATTAACTTTAGTCAATTTATTCAATACCGGTAGAAGATATTAGAATGATAATTAACAGATTTTTTTCTACCAGTAAGAGAGTTTATCAACTAAATGTATTTATTTTGTAGGTATGGTATTAATGGGAAGAATGTAGCAACTAATAATGTTCTATTTTTTACAGAAAAACTTCCAATACTTCCTTTATCGCATTGATAGAAAATATCTGCCAATCATTTCCCAGCTTTCAGTAAACTGACACGTACCTAGTTTTAACCCTCCTATAATATCTTCGTAATGGTTGAAATTGGACTTAAAGGTATAGGTTTATTTTTATTATTTTGATCATTTTCAAAATATTTACTTTTCCTCCCAACTCGCTCTGTATGTTACTTAGCAATCATTTAGTTGTTTTTGTTTAAATTGACTAATAAACATGCCCGTGTTATAGATTTAGTAAAATGTAAATTAATTTTCGCTAGAACCCTGGATAATATTGTTGAAATCTTTGTCAATTAAAACAAACCTGATTGTTATCGTCCATATGAATAATACAAGCACTAGGAGATGTGCGGCTGATTATAAAATTGTTATTTACAGCCTAGCCAGGTACAAGGCTTAGCTTACCAGAAACCTATCTATGGTGCATTCAAACCGCTTCAATAAATCATCTATCCTCTATAAAAATCCCTACGCTTAGTCCTCGGTAATAAAATGTATTTGAGTTAGAGGTGTATAGTAAGTTGCATAAGCGATTTGTTACTAATTTTCAGGTAAATCCTACGGCTTAGTAAAACGTGGACCCCTGTGATACACGATCTAAGGCATTACAACCACTGTCCGTCATATCGCCACGCCCCACGGATCACGCTGCACTTGAACGACCAATCAGCGTTACATACGTCACTTGGCGCGCCTGACGTAAAAGACTATAAAAAGGCCCAACACCGATCTTCAGCTCTTAGTGCGACTTTCACTCTGATGATGCAAGCTGCAAGGTCTTGCGAAACGTTAGTTGATATGGCAGCACAAACAGCAACAAGGCCAAATTTGCTTAGTATAACGTTCTCAAGGTACTCAAACAACACGAACCACGAAGAGAGTGGCGATGGCGTGGATTCTTGTTCATAAGGTACAAGGCACATTAAGCCAGAGAATGCTGGGTGTTTATCCATAAATATTACGCTGTCTAAGCCGAAATTAACAAGAATAATTCGAGTAACCGCAAAGCCTCAAACAGTATATAAAAATTTTCTATTACTTTCAGATTCAGAAGTGCCTTAGAAGCAATTAAAAATGTGTATACCACACTACCTCTAATACAACAGATTCTACAGCTGTATACCACCATTTAGCACTCTACTGAAAACAACTTTCCCTTCACATATTGGAATACCTGCAATGAAAAGGCAGATCGAGAAGCTTAGAAGCCGTAAGATCTCTAGCTGTGATGTCGTTAGTCCGAAGCTAAAAAACGTCACAGAAGATGTGCGTTTAAAAACATACATGAGTGGAAGAGAAAACGCTGCATGATACCGATTAGATGGCCGACAGGATACCATGGGAATAAACGACTACTAGAACACATCAAATTGTTTTTACTAGAATTACAATTAGACATACCCGCCTTACACATTCTCGCTTACTAGAGAATACCGATCAGCTTACATGTGACACTTGTAATGTTCCTTTGAGTATATTTCCTATTATTACAAAATCCAAGAATTTTAAAACAAAGAAAAACGAACTAAATTCTGCCAAATATAGATGAAGCTTTACATAATTAATACACAGCAAATATTGAAATTTTGACGTACAATTAAATTACTAAACGTGTTATAACTGTATGTAGTAATAATTGTAATAGTGCTAATAACCTTAGCAGTTAAAGCACGTTAAATAAATTAAAAAAAAGAATTCTAAACAGGTATTCTAAACAATATTACAAAAACGGCATTGCCCTAATGGTGCGGGTAATCCAAAATGCTAATTACAGAATGGACTTGTTTTTTTACTATATCTAACTATTTAACCTAAACAAAAGTGGTAGATGCAGTCTTCAGGTGTGTTAGAACCACCGCAAAGTTGGTGAGCCCAATTTTCGCATCCTGTTACATAATAACGGTACCAAGTTTCAATTTTCATATTTACTGTGAAAATAAGACAAACATCGCCTTGGTTATTATCACGGATAATATCGTCGAGTTCATCATCGTCACATATTTCCGACATAGTTATCTGCCAACTTTACATAGTTTTCAAAAGCTAAGATTATGTACAACGCAATGTTATAATGTTATGAATATGCACTGTGATAATCCAAGAATAATTATTTACATAAATTCAGCGTAGGTTTAATTAACGTGTGTTATGTTTTTGTTAAATGTTTGCACTATGCTACATTGTGCCCGTAAACATACACATTGAAACAATTATAAGCAAACATTCGAAGCAAAATATCATGTTAATACTTTTTGATGGAAAATAAAAATATTGCAAACACGTAAACAACCAGATGAACAATTGCAGCGATGCTATTCTTTTTCAGGCATTCATTCATATGTGGAATCAGTTCAAAAAGTTTGCTATGCTAAACAAAGTTTTACCATTATCAGGTAATTTTGCATTACAAAGCTTTTTATTGGTTCACATTGCAGTAAAATTTAAAGAGAAATTGAGTATTAAGCTTTCAATTTAAATTCATAACGGGAGTTATACTTGCAGCAACTATAAAATAGGAGATTCATAACAAGCATATAAGGTCGCAAGGACATTAAAGTTCACATTACGTACATTGTTACGAGTTATTTCGCTTAACTGCATGGCATAAGCATGCGCTGCAACGGCGTCTCAGCTAAAATTCAATTTTTCTGGATGCATTTCGCATTAAGCTCAAGCAAACGAAAGCTGTCTGAAACGAACCAATAAATTAAAACTGGGCTATTAATTGCCCAATCAGGCCCGGGGAAGCACTGACCGATTTAAACTATTGTGTCCGACAATTCGCCGCTCTGGATATATTCTATTTCTCGAGGCGTTCGGGCCGGATAAAATGGGGGGAATCTGCTGAAAACCTCAGATAAGATGGACAGCGCTAACCCGGAGTGATAGAGCTGCATCGTAATGGTGTTGGGCCCATTCGGTTCACGTACTTTCGCGTTTAAGGCTCCAGGAATTCAGTTCCAGTTCTTATGGTAAAGTTTCAGACGGTGGCGGTGGTAACTTGATTAGTTTCTGTGCTGGAAAAGATACTTCCTGGTCTAAGTTAATTAGCGTGCACGCTAGGTGGGATTGCGTTTTGTAAAAATGGAGCTAGAAATAGGACAGGAATTGTCTAGGAGCGTAAATTAAAATTTAATTCTGAAACAACTGCTTTGCGCGATGCCAAGTAGGCGGGGATTTACTAAATTAAAAATTAAAATTGTGCATTGTAGTGCAAGAAAATAAGCTGCAAGAATTATATGAGGTCTAGACAGCTTTCTTTTCTTTACCCGGTCGTCAGATTTGTAAGAGTTAAATTAAAAGCACCAGATTCCTGAGACATTTTTATCATTTATATAAATTAGTTAGCAATCTCAGTTTCAGACAAATCACACTGAAACGGTTTATTATAACGACTTACAACTAAATATCCAATTTGAGTTACATTACAACAAGTACATAAGTATTCTGCTTCATATATATTGTTGTGATACACTAAGAGTAGTTGAAAGATAAAAATATAAAACTAATAAATTTGGAAGATTACTACAATAAAATCTTAAGGTGTTGAGATAAAATTGGGTGTTAATTTTAAAATGAATAATGAAAGTTAATTGAGTAATTTGATAATGAAATAGTAATTCAGTATACAAATTTGATGGTTGAGTTTAATTTTAATAAAGTTCAAGCCAAGGTTACAATTGACAAACGTATTTGTTAGAATGATAAGAATTATAGCATAATTATAGGATATTTAAAATAAATAAGTGTGAAATAAGAATTGTATCTAACAGGAATGAAAATTTTGTTTAATTAGTTACGAAAACAACTCATAAAGAAATGTAAAAAATTTGTGAAATAAATAACACAGAAGATTATATTATTTGAATGGGATTTGGCTTTATTGATACATATAAGATATTATTGGAGATTCTTACAAGTAACTGATTGATTTGGATAGTTTTTGTGGGTATTGCTGACATCGGACTATCTACAAAATAAACAAGATTAGATTTGGATCATCAATAATACTGAAACTTACCTGGAGTCGATTGGTGTGACGGTGACGTTTAACAGGGAGCAGGACTAGATTCTAAGAACAGTAGGAGTTATTGACAGGATTGACAGGACAGATGCAGTTCGGGGGTTGACGGACCATCATAGTTGTCACTGTTAAGGAATAAGCGGTAGGCGTTGCAGACTGTCGGCATCGGAGGCTGTTGTTGTTTGGATTGTTGCAGTGAAAGCTAGAGAAGTTTTAAGGTTTGTGTAAAGAATTTATAATAACTTTTTGAATAAAAATCAGTAAAAGAAGTGTAAAAATAAAATTAATACAGTACTTACGTAGGTGAATCGATTGATATGTGTGTCAATGTAAAGTATAATTGTCAATACCTGGTTTGAAAAGGTGTAAAAGTCAAGTTGACTTTAAATGTCATTTAGTAGTCAAAGATTTTAAAATACAATTGAAAATTCAATTAACAGATCACTAGATTGGCGAACCACCCTGAAAAGAGTACTCAGTTAAATAATTATTCAAAATATTTATTGATTTGAAAATTAAATAAGGGCTAGCAAAAAAAGATGCTATTACTCGTATATAAATATAGCTGTTTAAAGTGGTGCTTGTTATCATTAAAATATATTTCTATGTATATAAGCTGCCAAACGAGCAGATGCTATATAGGATTGACAAAAACAATAATAAAATTGTTCGCCAATAACCACAATAGGCAAATACGTTAATCACATTTATGTCAGGATCACATATGATAACATAAATACTGAAAGTGGCTCTGTCCTCATAATATCTATTTTAGTAATAATAATCCAAAAGTTCAGACAATTTCGAATTGCAATCAGAGTATTTAAGTAACGTCAAGGCAGTGGACGTGTTTTTACTAAAAGTAAAGTTGAATTTGGCAAATCAACTATAATTAGCTGCTTACCTACTAAACCAAATACACAACGAACAAGCATCGATTAGAAAACTTAAATAAACTGCGACAAAGAGCGTTTTGTGAAGGTGTACTGATGTAACAAATAAATAGTAACTAGACATTAAACCATATGCTGGTATTGTGCTCAGAAAGGTACATTTAACACTATCGTTTAGTGTAATAAGCTCGTTTTCCACAGACAGGAGTTATAGCTGAATTTCTTAAAAAAGCACATACGTCGGAAGGTTAGATTCGCGCAGAGCCGATTTTGCATCAGGAAAATGTTGAAGGCTTGATCCATGGCCCAGAACTGGTACCTTTAAATGGACAGATCTTTCTGGTTACCCAAATAATGACCTAGACAGACAAACAGTAAAATACATTTTGTTAAAATTGCCTACAGGTAAAAACTTAGCTGTCAATTATAGTAAGTCGATAGATTTCGCTAAATTTGCATCCCCACGCTGTAAAAGCATTACTACATATGCAAAAGAACCTCCTGGTAAACGTTCCGGCTTCAGATTTTAAGAAAAAAGGCCGACGCTGCAAGTCCACTATAAACCATGTTGATGATGCACCATCGTCGATCAAAGCAAAAATTGGCAACAGGGACATTTGGATACGCTCAACCTAGCAACCAAATTAATTTTAATCTTTGGCCTATAGTGTCTGTCTAGTTTTGTAAACAGTTAACCGTTTGTTTTGTTCGTTTGTTGCTCTGAATAAGCCAAAGCCAAATTGTTTATAACAATTGAAAAGCGTTTCCAGCGGCTACCACAAAAAACTATAGATACGTGAGCTCCAAAAGAGGTAAAAAAAATTGACATTTGTTACGCTATTCTGTTAAACGAAATGTATAGTTCTGTCGTTGTTTGTAACTAAAAGTATAGTTAGCAGGTAAGTATGGTCAACAAGTGTTTTCTATTTCAACGTCACTAATAACAAAAGTCAACCTGCCTGAGTAAACGTATCAGAACCACTTTACTTGAAGGAAGATGCAGCGGTTAGTTAGCCTAGAAAATTCGTTGAGACACCGGTCAGGTGCATTTGAACAATAGTAGCCTTAGCGTCCAGTTTCCGAAGAGGTCCAAAACCAGTAGCGGCACGATCAGGTGGGATTA